>BQNB010173249.1:0-13381 GCA_026074375.1 Tanacetum coccineum
TCCCGAGTTTGAAATATTTCAAATTTCTACGACAGTAGCTCAACTCGCCGCCAGAGGCTACCAAACCGCTGCAAAGAAATAAGGCAACTCGCTGGTGGAATTTTATGGCAACTCTCCGAACATAACTCGTTGCCAAGCAACCCACCGCGAAGAAGGAATACAAACCGCCGTCTCTATTTTAATCAAACCGCCGTCTCTATTTTAATCAAACCGCCGTTGACTTTACAAACCGCCAGAGTTTCCTTTAGATATTTGCTATTAAAATATTCAACCCGCTGGTAACCTGTTCAAACCGCTGGTAAGCAACTCGCTGGTAAGCAAACCGCTGGTAAGCAACTCGCTGCTTAGTAACTACTTAATAAAATATTATATTTCAGCAAACCGCCGTGAAGAAATTCTGGCAAACCTCCACGAAGAACAACGACTTTTATCACACAAAATCACTTATAAATCACCCTTTTGAACGATTTTGCTTGATTTATTTTGCACACCACAGTACCACAAGGCAATAGCAACTAGAAACACCCAAACTTTATCAATACAAACATCGAAATTCAAAGAATTAAAAAAATGAGCTAGGGGCCTTCAATGGTATACTTTTCTATCTAAAATAACCAAGAAATCGCACATACACATGATCTAATCATCCCATTAGCTCTGATACCAATTGTGGTATATCATAAATCATAACACGGGGTCGATTCTTGGACTTGGCTAGTTTCTAGAGAGAGAAACACATGAGAGAGTTTTTCTAGTGAGAGAAAATGTGTTTTATAAGAAAAGAATAAAATGACTAGCCTGCCTCTTCTAAAGTTGGAAGAGGCTTATATAGTTCTTACAATATACCGAGTATTAGAACTCGGCTTAATACCGAAAAACATACTACTAACTATTAAACTACGAGCTATAATAAACAGTAAAATACACGCGGTGACCGAGTCTTTTTCTAATATCTAACAATTCCCTTTAGATATTTTATTCTATAAAATTGAAAGTAACAAAGAAAAACAAGACTAATAAAAAGGGTAAACACAAGTATTTAAAAATATTATGGCAAGGTTTTAACATTATGCATCAACATTTGTAACGTAACCGCTTAGAGGACCAAGAGAGTAAGTTGTTGCCAAAAAGACATAATAATCGAAAGTCGGTCGCTAGTAGTAGGGCAGCCAACCCAAACCGTATCTGAATAAGCAACCAATGATGTAGTAGATGATGAAAATAACTGTAACCCATAATCCAATGTACCACGAACATACCTCAAGATCCGTTTAAGAGCCGATAAATAAGGCTCCCGCGGATCATGCATATAAAGACAAATCTGATGCACTGCATAAGAAATATCAGGGCGGGTAAAAGTAAGATACTGTAAAGAACCCGCAAGACTCCGATACAAGGTCGGATCAGAAACCGGATCACCATCATCTCCAAGCTTAGACTCTGTATCAACAGGAGTCCGACTAGGATTACAATTAACCATATGGGCCCTCTCAAGAATCTCAACAACATATTTTCTCTGAGATAAGAACATCCCAGAAGAATCCTGTGTAACAGAAATACCCAGAAAATAATTAAGCGACCTTGAACCGAGATCTGTCATAGAAAACTCTTAATGCAATAAAGCAATAATCTACTGTAATAAAGTATCTAAAGAAGCAGTTAGTACAATATAATTTTTTATGATCATGTCTCTTTTCATCTTAAATGCGAGATTGACCGCGCCGCCGGCGGAAAACTCCGCAATAAGAATGCCGAAGAATCCTGGGCATTATTAGAGGACCTCACCCTCTATGAAAACGAAAGTTGGAACGACCCAAGGGATTTCGCTAAGCCGGTCAAGGCAATCTCTTTGCCTCAAGATGTCCTGGAGTACATCGACTGCCGCCCTCGTCAGCTTATATGGGGGGGGGGGGGGGGGGGGGGGGGGGGGGGGGGGGGAAAATCAAGTCCAACGCTTTAATGGAAGCTCATCATGCTCTCGACAAACAACCTACTCAAGTAAACAAACTCACTACCTCATGTGAGATCTGCAGTGGTCCTCACGACACTCAGTATTGCATGAAAAATTCTGAACAAGCCTTTGTTGAATACGCATCCTCGCGTAACCACGATATGGAAAATAGGAAATTCACCACTAACCAAGGACCAAGGAATTTTAATGAAGCCACCAACACTTGGAAGGACAAACCAAACTTTAACTAGGAACGAACTCAAACATTCACGAGCCCACAGAATGGCTTGATCTCTACTCATTCGTCTAATTACCAAATGAAGCTTGAAAAGGCATTAGATGATTTTGACTCTCACCAAGAGAAGAGATTATCTCACTAAAACCCAACTAATGCAACACAAGACGAAATGATAGGAAAGATTAATCTTCTGTGGAAAACTGTTTCTGAAAAGCTTTATGACGCACCTGTCCCTGGATCTGCAGGAGACTCCATGGCTTCCAAAAATATTGCTTCAATTAGCCATATCGGGAGGTAGGAGCTCAGAAGAAAGGGAATCAAAATCCCATCAAAGCTATTCTTCTTAAAATGCCTCTCCCCCGCATCCATAACTGAACTAGACAAGAACCCATCAGCCCCAAAACGCGTTCATTTCGTCAATTCAATCGTCATCCTCATTGAGGAAAGTGAAGCTGAAGAAGGAGAAAGCACGACAGACATCACACCCGAACACGGCCACAACATAACGAAAGAAGCGAAGGATGAAGTAAATGAGGTGATTGATGAAGAAGAAAGTGAAGTAGAAATTGATGAGGAAGTTAAAGAAATACTCAAAGAGGAGGAAGAGGAGGAAGAGGATGAAGATGTTGAATATTTTAACTCATTCCCAACTATGGAGGAATCTAACACTCATGTATAGGCTAATAAAGAAATCCTCGACAACCCGTGGTAAAAGCGAGGATAAGAGCCGGAAGCCTGAACAACATCAAAATTTCCTGCATGATCGGACACTTCTTCAAGAGACATGCTTACATAGACCTAGAATCATTAATCAATGTCACGTCTAGGCGTCAATATAATCGGATCATGACTTATGGGATTGGATCGAGGCAGAAACCGTCAAACCCCAATAAAATTAGTAACTTTGTTGGAAGAGTAAGAAGTCTAAAAATTTTCATAGGAAGCTTCGCCTACGAATGCGACTTTATGATATTTAAGATACTACTAGCATTATTGATCGCCACCTTGAAGAAATGGCTTTTAGAAGGCCCTTCATAGATGAAACCGACCTTGTCTACGATAGAGAAGAAGGAACTGTCATGTTTAAACAGGATGCTGAGAAAATTACATTTAAAATGCCTCACACCATGGAGATATTTAAGCAAACACAACTTATGGGTTTGAGCACCGATTCTATACCCCCGTCCGCCTATGAAGAAAACTTTAGCCATGAAAGGACGCACTACTATCAAATCTTACTCATTGGAGATGAGTACATGCAAGACAGAGGTAATAGGAGAGGAATTAGGAATTTTATGAGATTAGAAAAAGAAATGATGGGAGACAAAGAAGGAGTCACGTAAGGACATGTGACTTCGAGTCTATCTACAAGACTCGTAAATAAAGAAAAGCGCTTTTTGGGAGGCAACCAAATATTTACTTTTCCCGCATATTAGGAGTGTCTTGTCTTTTAATTCTTTATTGTTTGTTTTATTATGTTTGAATTATTTTGTAATCATGCTTTATTTATTTGTAACTTTGTCTTATTTGCAATCAAAGGTATTTTGCAACAAAATAAGTGTAGGGGAAACATCCGGTTCTTAGAACCAAATTTAAACATTTAAAATGAATTGCATAGATTAATACACGTCAGTTTTGAGTCATACAATTGAATTATTAATTCTCAGGTTGTTATGCAGCATTTTGTACAGGAAAATAACTTATAAGAATGAGTGCAGGAAATTTTTCATCAAAAACGAAAAATGAGTTTTCACAGAGTATGGAGACGGCGTCACGATTTACACGCGACACCGTCACTACGACACTTGTGATGGGGTCAGGATATCCCTAACGGAGTCAATCACCCAGTTATAGGAAAACTCGAAAATTTCAAGTATTTTTGAAAATATAACTTGTACAACACTTAAGAAAGTTTAAATTCTTTTATAAACCTGTAAAACCCTAAGTTTAACAATTCTCTCATCCTATATTTACTATTTTAATAGAGTCGAAACCTTAAACTCTTATTGTATATATATCTATCCTATGGATTTTACGCTTGGTATAGTTGTCTTTGTCTTTGATTACAGGTCATATTTAATGAGAAGAAGCTTGGAAGTTCTTAGAAAGTTTCATTGGACGATTCTTGAAGGACGATTTAACCAGTTATCGCATGTTTCTTCTTCATTATTGAGCAAACCAGGAGAGTACTAGTTTCTTTTACTTGTTTTCTTTTCCCTTTATTCGTTCTTACGGGCACTTCTATTAAACATTGGGGATAATGTTCAACTTAAGTGTATGGGGAAATAAGCCTTATAAAACTATCCTTCGAATTCCATTTACATGTTCCTTAAAATGATGGGTAATATATCAAAACATAGCATAAAAGTAATTTTGACCAAAATTCAAAAAATTTTTAATGACACATACCAAGAAAACACGATTTTTAATAGCGTCCTCATGATAGGAATGTAATATGAACTAGCAACAGTTCCACCCAAAAAAGTGAGGTTTTATATTTTCACCTTTAGATCTATAGGAATTTGAGTATCCATTATTGATACCCAAGATAGTTTATACCTTTAGCTTTCTCGAGTTAAGGAGTGAGTAGTCATATGTGTCTATTCCGTCGTTACGGATGTGTACGTGTGGTCTTTGTCGCCTTTTCTAGAACATTGAGATCGTATTAAATATATGAGTGTTCCATAGTAAGTTAAATTCCTAGAACTTGTATTGTGATGCTCCCAGAACCATGCATAGTGAGTATTAAAATTTGCTAGATAAGAGGCACTAGGATTAACCCATGTTTTAAACCTATAATTGTTATGATGGTCACATCGATCATATAACTATCCCACACCCTTGCCATGCACTCATTTTTAGTGCAGGATACCCCTAGTACAACCCTCTGAGCCTATCCTTTTTCATGGTTCTCGTAATTTTCTGGTTAAGCCAGACTATTAATGAAGAGCATTGTTCACCCTTAAACCAATCGTTACACCCAAATCGCCTACCTACCTGTATGTACTTGCTTTTAGTACATTATTGTTTTAACCCAAGGTAAATAATTAAGTACACGGTTGCTAAGTTCCTTATCGTGTGTAAATATAGTTTTGGACGATTGGATTCATGTAGTATTTATTATCGCAGAATAATGAGGAAAAAAGTTAAGTCAACCCCCATATTGTATGTTAGATGATCTCCATGTATTTGATCCACCTCAAATCGGTCATTAGTTAGATTGTAAATTAATCGAGTAATGTAAAAGATTCAAGTGTAAGGTTGTATCTAGAAAACCCCCTCATGATGTATTAATATGTGTTAAGCAATATGCAGGGTAACAAAATTAATAAAAAAAAAAAATTGTATATAAAAAAAAGTAAAAAAATGTACGGGCTGCCATTTGCTTATGTTTATGTTTATATTAGAGTCAAGAAAATAAAAAGAAAGAGATTGATGTAAAGTTGTGTAGAGTTTGTATATCTTCGTTTGAGTCTTGGCTTAGCAACCAAACCAAAGTGTATTCGTATAAATAATTAGCTAACCCTTCCACTCCAAATTCACCCAAAGCTACCCACAGTATCCTTTCCATTTTTGTCCATATATTTATCTTACACCTATCACCCCACAACCCTTATTAAAAGACCTCAAAGATAGTAGAATAATGCTTGCGCCCAACGGTGGATGTTTGATCCTTTACCAAGCCTATGGTAATTTATATGCTATGACAGGTAATGAGTGTTAGAATTTTCCGTTTCCCTATTATGTTATAATTTATTATACACCTGAGAGAAAGAGAGAATCTCAAACACTTATGTGAGGTGCTAGTTGTATGCTTTCTGTGGCATTTAATTACGAGGTCTAGAAGGTTGTGTTGTAAAATACTTTTAAAGAGTAGGTTAAATAACCCTCATATTGTTATTGTCTATGTAGAAAAGCCTATTTTCTTAAGGACAAGAAAATCCTAATTGTAGGGGTATTTGATGAGGTGTTATTTTATACACTATTTCGGGGTCATTTAACCCCCTAAATCATGCAAATATGCCCAGATTATATGCTTAATCGTATGCTTTCAGGTTTTTAGCACTTGGATGGCATTTGGAGGAAATACAAATGACTTTGGCTCATTTGGAGAAGAAACAAATGAGACTACGGACCTACACCAAATCCTTGAAGAAGTATTGCTTACAGAACATGGAGACAGCGCCGCAAGCATAAAGCGATGTCGTCATGATCTATCTGGTGACGGTGTCTGGACATTGGCGACGACGTCACAACGTAGCCGACTTAAAGTGAATCTTAAACCATCTACGTGGCAACGGCATCAGGAGCATCAAGCGACGCTGTCGCGTCGATTTATCTATATATATAAAACCAATTTTAGGGTTTTAGTGTGTAACATTTAGGATAATTTTGTATAGCTTAGGGAGACAAACCCTAGCTCTTGTAGCAGCTTCATAAGTTGTATTTAGGGCCTCAAAACCCTATTGTACCACCTTGAATCCATGTTTTAATCTAAGTAAGGTTATTTATCTTTATATCTATGTGTTGTTTGATTGATTTATCTTCTTGCTTCTATTATAACATGCGAGGCTAAACCCTCATTTGTATTTGCTTATGATTGCTTGAAAGTCGAATTGTAAATCCTTTTACTGTTGCTTCTTGATTGATGATTGTCTGCGTTAGGTTCTAGAAAACTAGCTTTTGTCTGTATCGCTGTAGACACGTCTAGGGAAACACGAGTGTGTAGAAGGGATACCATCGGGTAACTGTCTTCATACTACCTTGCCCCTTATATGGTTGACCCCTCTTAAGATATTTCACATGCATTTAATGTACTCTTAGGGGCCTTTTAATAGTATTCATACTACCTTACTTGTGCGTTGCCCTAACGGAATATTAAATAGACGGCGGGTTCGTGTAATCCGTTCATGACCTAGGAAATACCTACACATATCATCACAAGTGTGACAAGGCAACAAGATTAGGGGAAGCAATCTGATAAGTAATGCATGATTAAGTAAATACATTTAATTATCATAAAGTTATAGCTAGTAGATTAGATATTAGTTTAGTTATTAGTTAAACAAACTAACCTCTCAAACCATAGATTTACCTGCTTTCCTATAAATATAAAAATACAAAAATAATCTTCTCTCAACCCTAGAATTATGTTAGACCGTAATCAAGCCTTCCCACCCTATTCCTTTAGAGAACGATAACAACCCCCGAGTCTTGCCTATACTACTACTACAAAAATTAGGTACTCTGCCTAGGGAGTTGTAAAAATTCTTATAAAAGTCCCTTCGACAACCGCATCACTTTACTATTTTGGGAGTATCCTAGAAAAACACTTTCATATGAATTTGGGTCAAACTTAGTAAGGTAGTCTTTGGTGTTTAAAATAAAGCACTTTCTTACAAAAACTTTAAAATAGTCAAGATTAGGTTTCCTACCTCTCAATTGTTCATAAGGTGTTTTACCTAAGATGGCTCTAATTAGGATTCTGTTTAGGATATAGGTTGAGTGTCTACAACATTACACTAAAACTTTTGTGGCAACTGATTGTTTATTCAACATGGTTCTACTCATTTCTTATAGTGTCCTATTTTTCCTTTCTACCACGCCATGTGATTATGGAGTACGTGGAGCCGAGAAGTTATATGTAATACCATTGGCATTACAAAACTCTCTAAATTGCACTTCATTATCAAATTCTCTATCGTGGTTTGTCCTAATTGACATTATAGAACATCCTAATTGGTTTTGTATTTTCTTACTAAATATTTCAAATTGTTCAAAGGCTTCAGATTCAACTCTATGGAATCTAGTCCAAGTATACCTAGAATAGTCATATATTATTACCAAGATGTATAGTTTTTCTCCGTAACTCCGTACAACGGATGGATCAAAGAGATCCACATGGAGAAGTTCTAAGCATCTAGTCTTTGAGACTAAATTCTTAGCTTTGTGACTAGCGGGAGCTTGCTTTCTAATTTTACAAGCATTACAAAAGTGTTGATCAAACTTAAGCTTAGGTAAATTCCTAACTAGTTCCTTAGATGTTAATGATTGAATGAGACGTATATTAGTGTGACCTAACCTCCTGTGCCATAAACATCAGAGTTTACATCAATCGTTGCAAGACAAATTTTATCTTTGGGCTTATTTCCTAATTTCATAACATATAAGCCTTTCTTCCTAATATCTCTACCTATGACCTTACCGTCCTTAATAACTTCACTATCATTTTCAAAAAATATAACCTTACATTTACTATCACATATTTGACCTACACTTAGCAAGTTAAGTCCTAAATTATCTACATGCTCTAAATTAGCAATTTTAAGAGAGCCATGAGAAATCGTACCTTTGCCAATGATGTTATCGCGTAGATTGCTACCAAAAATGACGTTACCTCCATTGTATTCCTTGTAGGTTAAGAAGAGCTTTCGGTTGCCCATCATGTGTTTAGAGCATCCGCTATCTTTTATCCACTCATCGAGTTCCAAGTCAACTCCAAGGCATATCTATTTATATAAGACAACAACTCAAACATTTGGTCCCCAATATCTCATGGGTCTAAAGTTGTTAGTGCTAAACATCTCTTGCATTTGTTGCATTTGATTAGGATGTGGAAATGGAGGACATATTCCCCGTGGCATGTAACTTTGAGGTTGGAAGTTATTCCAAGTTACATGAAATCCATGAGGTCGGTTTTGTCGACCAACGTTTCTTTTTGGTTGTGGTGTCTTAAAACGGGGATAAAAATTATTGAATCTCCTAGGAAGTGGAGTTTTTAACCTAAAGTTTGTTTTAGAAAATCTAACTCTGGGTTTTAACGATGGTTTATAAAATTGTTTAACTTCATCATCACTAGCAACGAGAATTTTAATGTTGTTTACCATTATATGTTTTGGTCTTGGACCTAAAATGGATTTTTGAAAAGACACAGATTTTTCAACATCTGGTGAACAGACTGGCGGTCCCTCAATAGCTTTGGGGGCCGATTGTACTTTATGGAGGCCGCCCTCAGTGTTGTGGGGGACGCCATCAGAGGACTTATTATTCTAAGGTTTTACAAATTTTGTTTCCTTAGTCCTACTAGATGATGCTTCAAATGAGTTAAATCCTAGACCCGATTTATCTTTAGAGGGTTTTTGATTACACAACATATCATTTAAAGAATGTGTACTCTTTTCAAATTAAGTTAGGTTGAAAGCTTCCTCTTTGAGTTTTTCCTAGTCAATTTTACGTATTTGACACTTTGTACATTCGAGATCAACAGCCTTGTTTTTCTCGAGTTTAGACAACTTTTCTTTTAATTCACTAAGTTGTTTTTCTAACTTGTTTCTAACAATTTTTAAATGTTTATTTTTAATGATTATTTTTAGACTCATATTGCATAATTTATCATACTTACTATCTAAAACAAAATCATCTATTGATGAGTTTTCATCACTAAAGTAAGAGGATTCAGAACATATCTTACATGTTTCGTCTTTATCCTTTTCATCATCTTCCTCACCGCTA
Organism: Tanacetum coccineum; assembly: GCA_026074375.1. Lineage (NCBI taxonomy): Eukaryota > Viridiplantae > Streptophyta > Magnoliopsida > Asterales > Asteraceae > Tanacetum > Tanacetum coccineum. Next base: position 9,702 of record BQNB010173249.1, read on the forward strand.
TCACTCCAAGAGCCTCCGACGAATGCTCTTTGATTCTTGTCTTTCAGTGGTTTTTGACATTCTCCAATAAGATAATTTGGATCTCCGCATCTAAAGCACTTCCTATCACTTTTGCCGTTCTTGTTATCTCAGCTTCTTTGAAATGTCTTTTAGTCGTTCCAAGGGTATCTTATGGACCTACCTCTTCTCTTAAAGAACTTCTTGAAGTCTCTAACCGCCATGGCGTACTCTTCGTCTTCACAACCGGAAGTCAAACTTTCTTTATCACTAGGTTCCTTCTTAGCCTTTAAAGCAATATATTTTGTTTCTCCTTTAGCTTTGACTATTTTGAAATCTTTCTTAATGATCATCTCGTAGACTTTGAGATTACCAATGAGTTCATCAAGAGATAGTGATGTCAAGTCTTTCGACTCTTCAATCACAATGACCTTTGCTCTCCATTTAGGATGTAGAGCCCTAAGAAACTTTATAACATAGTTCTTGCTAGAGTAACCTTCATCAAGAGCTTTTAGACCAGTAATAATAGTATTAAATCTAGCAAAAGCACTATCTATAGATTCGTCTTCAAAAATGATGAATTATTCATATTGTTGTACCAAAAGGTCAATCTTGTTATCTTTGACTTGGCTATTACCTTGATGAGTGATTAACAAAGTTTTCCAAATTTGTTTTTCCATATTACACATGAAAATTCTTTCATACTATTTTCTAGGCAAAGCGTTGTAAATAACCATTTTAGCTTCGTTATTTTTCGCAAGTCTATTCTTAAGATCATCATTTTGTTTTTAAAAAGGGACAACCTCATCTAGTATGGTTTCTGGATTATTTTGAATAGGTTGAAAATCACCGTTAGTAATAACATGCCAAAAGGTCAAAATCTTTTGATTTTACATATGTTTTGAATCTATTTTCCCAATAAATAAAAGAGTTAATTGCCTAAAAATGTATTATACTTGCCACTTTTTGTCATTGTATGTAGACAACTATTTTTTTGCCATTGTGTCGCTCAACTTTTGAATTTGTGCTATTGTGTGTATTCTGCGACTATTTCTGCATGTAAAATGACCATTTTACCCTTCAAATTGAAAAAAGTGAGGGTAATATGGTCACAAAATACACGCAATAGCAGGAATTTAAAAGTTGAACGACACAATGGCAAAAAAATAGTTGTCTACATACAATGACAAAAATTGGCAAGTATAGTACATTTTTAAGCAATTAACCCTAAATAAAACTATTGCTTTCAAAAAGTGGTGGTCTTTGCATATTACCCTTCTAGATATTTGTCAAAATCCATATATCGATCCAATCTTTAAAATACAATATATTTTATAAGTTTTGAGTAACCTGGCTCTGATACCAATTGTGGAAACTAGAAGGAGGGGGTTGAATATTTTACTAGTTAATTAGCGTTTTAAAACTTTGCTTATGAAATATTCAGATTCGAGTATATGCAAGATCAACCAACGATATGAACAACCAATATATCAAACTACTTGCAACACAATCATAATACAAACAATAAATGTAAAGGGTAATTAAAACATAAGAGTTAAGAGAAAGAACAATCAAACCACAACACCAAGATTTATAGTGGTTCGGCTACGAAGCTCTTCTTCGCTCTACTCCACTCCTCGAGTATCAGTCTTGAGATTTTACTACGTCAACAAACTCTCTTTAATCGGAGAAAACCGTTTACACGTCCCTTACGTTGTTTTCCGACACTAAGCTAAACGCCGAGTCCTAATCTTAGCTAGAACCAATCTACCACTTCACCAATGTATTTTAAGGACTAAAATACTAACAATACACACTCTACACTATGAGATTTATACACTATCCGATATTACACAAGGTTAATAAAATAGAGGTTTGGATCTTAGAAGAAGATGGAAGAAATCACTAATCTATAACATTTCTTTTCTTGGCGAATACGAGTGTTCTTCTCCTGCACTTAATAGAAGAAGGAAGAAGATGTGATTAGATCACTTGAAACAAGATTAAACTATGTTACTGATCAAGAGATTTAGATAGAGAAAGAAGGTTTTACTGAGAGAAAGAGATCTGAAAAATTCATGCTAAGAGGTCTGAAAAACTGCAGGGAATAGTGCAATATTTATAGCTAGGAAATGGTAACGTCTCTTGGTGGCGGTATCGACGGTCTTAGATATATCTGGGGGCCGCCCCTAGGTAGACGCTTCTATTTTTGTCTTGTAGTGAGGAAGGTTAAATATGGTGTAGAAGCTTCCATTTTGGGAGGAAAACCATATTTGAATTTTTATATTTAAATAAATCATATCTTTTATAGATAAAAATATTTTGTATATTTTTATTTTTTAAAAATACTTTTGTAGAAATGTAATGGTTAAGAAAAAAATATTTTTTTGATCCCTAATCATGTTTAATGATTTGTTTATATATAACTTAATTGATTCACGTTGAAATGGAAATCTACGATTAATAACGCATAAACGTTTATTTTTATCATAAACGTTTGTATATTTTGTCATCTTCAAAACGTATAGGAGTCGAAAAATATAAATAACGTTTTTAGGCATTATTTGTATTAACAAATTTGATAAATTGCAATTTGTAAGCTTTTGTGAACAACATGGAATGTCTTATAACTTGTTAGGCCCGTTCACTTCTCAATCGAATGAGATTGTTAAAAGAACACATCACAAATTAAGAAAGATGAGTCGTGCTATGTTAGATGAGCAATCTATTCCACAAAAGTTTTGGTGGCATGCATTAGATACGGCAACATACATATTTAATAGGGTTTATATTAGAAATTTCATTAACAAAACACCCTACGAAATCCTTAGAAATAGAAATCCGTCATTAGAGTACTTTAGGGTCTTTGGTTGTAAAGTATTTATACATAACAGTAATTACATCTCACCAAGTTTGACCAAAGTCGTATGAAGGTGTGTTCTTATGATACTCTCAAGCTAGTAAAGTGTATATAGTGCTTAATAAGGAAACGATGAGAATTAAGGAGTCTCTCAAAGTTACCTTTGATGTGAATTTGTCCGAGCCTAAGTCATCTCCTTTAGTAGAAGATGATAGGATCAATGAACCCTTAGTTCAAGATTTGATTATGTCTCCATCATTAGAAGCTAATGTTTTGGATCCAGGTTATCCTAAAAGTGTCACAGAAGCTAGAGGTCACCCAATAGAAAAAGTAATTAGTAAGTTGAATGAGAGGACACTTTGGTCTAAGATAAAACAAGCTTAGGATTTTCGCATGACATTTTCCAGTCCAAATTGCACGAGTCTAGTTGAGGTTGTTCATGGTTGACATGCACCATAGGATATTAATTTGAGTGTGGTGTTGAGATTTTAATTAATGTCCTAGAATTCATTTGCACTACCTTTATATACTTGTGCTCTTAGAGCTTATGTGCTTATGCGCTATGTGCTAGGACTTATATGAAAGGCATGAAAGTTAGGCAACATTGTTGTTGTAACGAGATGAAGGATATATGTCAATACATTATTCAAACTATGGTTGACATTATCTCGGATTTTATATGTCAAACTCATGTGCTATAAACAAGAAATTTGATATGCATCTTGTCAATAATGTGGTAATCATCGCCTTACATATTTAAATGTGTGAAATCGATCTACTTGCAACATTGCATGTTCTATTCCCTATGATAGACAAGAGAGAT
>BQNB010173250.1:0-13381 GCA_026074375.1 Tanacetum coccineum
GGAAGAGGAGGGTGTAGTCTGAATGTTTCTTTGACAACTGCATCCAAGTATGTCAACTTAGGCAGATCAGACTCTTCGACAATTTTCATACCGATAACCTCTGTTAATTCATCATGAACCTTTTTCATAACGCCTGGATTATTCAAAATCTCTGTCATCACCCATTCTACCATCATTGATGTCGTGCCTGTTGCTGCAATTACCATGTCATGTTGTTATAACATTTTTTCTTATTTAGTGTTAGCACTTTTTATAGTTGTAGCAAGAACAAGATTAACTAACAGAAATACTTACAACTAAAAGAGCCTTAACGTGATCCATGGTAAATGATTTAGGACAGTCCTTCTGGTCTTTTAGCTCTAATAAAATCTACAGAAAGTCCTTCTTTTCATCTTCCTCGACGACGTCCATTCCCTTTATTTTGCTGGATGTCTCTTCAATTCTTTCTTTAATAATGGTATCTAAAATCCTATCAAGATATTCAAACTGCTTCTTCATTTCTCACTTAAATCCTTGCAGATTGAACCATGATAACATTGGGAGAAAATCAAAGATGTTTGGCGCTACTAGTAACGCCATAATCTTGTACTCTACTTCTCGAAACTCATCTTTAAAACGGCTATAATCCTTCATTTCACTGGATTTGCTACGACCCCACAGCATGCTTGTCATTACGTTAATCTCAGTTTTAAATGCTATTTCATTAATATCAATCTTCTTCAAAATCTTATTATAAACTTAATTTGCCGTCTTCTTACCTCATGTGTTCTATAACTCTGACATGCGGTGAGATTTGTGCTGCTTAAGACTTGGTTTACCAAAAGCTGCAATAGGTATGTCATGGGCTGATTTTAAAGCGTTACTTGTAGAAGAGTTATGTCCAAGCAACGAAATAGAGAAGTTGGAAAATAAGTTCTGGAATCATAAGATGGTGGGAGCCAATCATGCCGCCTACACTGATCGGTTTCATGAATTGGCCAAGCTGGTTCCGCACCTAGTTACTCCTGAGTCATCACGCATCAAGATGTACATAGCTGGTTTGGCTCCTGAGATTCGGGGAATGCTCCGAGCGACCTAACCAACCATAATACAGAGTGCAATTCTTAGGGCTGGGATACTTACTGATAAGGCAGTCAGCTGTGGTACATTAACGAAGAGTAATGAGAAAAGAAAAGGAGTGAAAGAGACAAGTAAACCAGGAGGGTCATGAAAAGAAAATAAGAAGGAAAAAGCAGGGACAAGTTTTATGGCAATAGCTCCTCTTAGAAACAAGTTTATGGGCCCTTATCCCAAGTGTGCTAAGTGTTATTCCTATCATCCAGAAAATGGACCTTGCAGATTGTGTTACAATTGTCAGAAACCGGGTCATTTTGCTAAAGATTGCCAGGCACCGTTTAAACAAGTGGCTCCTGTAAATGCTGTTATGGTGGGTTATAATCAGAGGGTTTGTTATGAATGTGGTAGTCCTGATCACCTTCGCAATACTTGTCCTAAAATGCACAGAGCACTTGGTCAAGCAGGAAATGCGTTAGCTTTGGAGGGCAACCGTAATGCCCAAAACAATGGGAATCTATCTAGAGGAAGGGCCTTCAATGTGAATGCAGTGGAGGCTTTGCAGGATCCTAACATTATAATGAGTACTTTTTCTTTGAACGATCATTTTGCTACTGTACTTTTCAATTCTGGAGCTGATTTTAGTTTCATTTCTACTAATTTTGCACCTTTACTAAATGTGAAACCTAGTATTGTAAACCCTGGATATGTGATAGAAGTAGCAGATGGTAAGAAAGTAGAAGTTGATAGGATTATCCGTGACTGAAAACTAGAACTAGGAAATTCCTTGCTCATCATAGATTTGATACCGTTGGGTCATGGAAGCTTCGATGTGATTGTGGGGATGGATTGGTTGTCCAAGAATAAGGATGATAATGTGCCATGAGAAGGTGATTGAGATACTGTTGAAAGGTGGTGGGATACTTTGGGTTCAAGGGGAACATACTTACTGGGAGTCGCCAAAGTCCCTAATAAATGCGGAGGTAGATGAACCTAAGTTGAGCGATATTCCCGTCGTACAAGATTTTGTTGATGTGTTCCCAGAAGACTTGTTGGGATTACCACCGCAACAACAAGTTGAGTTTTGCATAGATTTAGTTCCTGGAGCGACGCCGGTTGCGAAGTCTCCATATCGTCTAGCGCCCTCGGAAATGCAAGAATTGTCTGGGCAGCTTCAAGAGTTGCAAGACAAGGGTTTCATATGACCAAGTCATTCTCCGTAGGGAGCACCAGTGTTATTTGTTAAGAAGAAGGTTGGCTCTTTTCGCATGTGCATTGATTATAGGGAGTTGAACAAGTTGACTGTTAAAAACCGCTATCCTCTTCCGAGAACTGATGACTTGTTTGATCAGCTGCAAGGAGCACGTCATTTCTCCAAGATAGATCTTTGGTCGGGTTATCACTAGCCCCGAGTACATGAGGATGATATTTCAAAGACCGTGTTTCAAACGAGATACATACATTTTAAGTTTACGATTATGCCTTTTAGATTAACCAATGCACCAGCAGTCTTTATGGATTTGATGAACCGGGTTTATAAACCGTACCTAGATAAGTTTGTCATTGTTTTTGTTGATGATATTTTAATCTACTCAAAGTCTAAGGAGGAACATGAGGTTCATTTGAGGTTGGTGTCGAAATTGCTAAAGAAGGAGAAGTTGTATGCTAAATTCTCCAAGTGTGAGTTCTGGTTGCAAGAAGTGCATTTCCTTGGTAACGTGGTCAACCAGAATGGTATTCATGTGAATCCAAGTAAGATTGAGTCGGTAAATAATTAGAAAGCTCCCACAACATCATCTGAAATTCGATCATTTTTGGGGTTAGCAGGTTACTATTGACGTCTTATCGCAAATTTATCTAAGATTGCTAACCTCTTACTTTGTTGACCCAGAAAAACAAAAAGTATGAGTGGGGCGTGGAACAGGAAGAAGCTTTCCAGATTTTGAAGAATAATTTGTGTGATGCACCGATATTGTCACTACCTGATGGGGTTGAAGATTTCGTAGTCTACTATGATGCATCGAACCAGGGATTAGGTTGTGTACTCATGCAAAGAGGCAAAGTAATTACCTATGCATCAAGATAGCTAAAGATCCATGAAAAGAATTATACAACGCACGACCTATAATTGGGAGCAGTTGTGTTTGCCCTTAAATCTTGGAGGCATTATTTGTATGGTACTAAGAGTGTCATCTGCACGGATCACAAAATCCTTCAATACATATTTGATCAGAAGGAGTTGAATATGCGTCAAAGGAGGTAGATTGAATTATTCAGTGACTATGAGTGTGAGATTCGCTACCATTCAAGTAAGGCGAATATAGTGGTTGATGCATTAAGTAAAAAGGAATGAGTAAAACCTAGACGTGTATGAGCAACGGCTATGGCTATTTAGTCTGGAGTAAAGGGAATGATACTGGCAGCCTAGAGTGAGACGTTCAAGCAAGAGAACGTACTTGCAAAAAGGTTACATGGTTTTGATCAACAGATGGAAATGAAAAAAGACGAGAGTTTATACTTTATAGACCATATATGGGTTCCGTTAGTAGGAGGTGTGAGAATGATAATTATGGACAAAGCTCATAAGACTAGGCACTCTGTACATCCTAGAGCGGATAAGATGTACCATGATCTTTGAGATATGTACTGGTGGTCGGGAATGCAGAGGGATATTGCTACTTATGTTAGCAAATGTTTAACTTATTTAAAGGTGAAGGCTGAGCATCAAAGGCCTTTAGGTTTATTGCAACAACCCGAGATACCCGAATGAAAGTGGGATAATATCACTATGGATTTTATCACAAAACTACCTAGGTCAAAGAGTGGGCAAGATTCAATATGGGTAATAGTCGACAGACTTGCCAAGTCAGCTCATTTTCTGGCAACGCGTAAAGATTATAGTACGGAGAAATTAGCAAGGTTATACATCGATGAGGTCGTTGCACGGCATGGAGTGCCCATGTCGATTATTTTGGATCGAGATGGAAAGTTTACATCACGTTTCTGGCAAACATTGCAAAAAGCTTTAGGGACGTGATTGGATATGAGTACAGCTTATCATCCTCAAACGGATGGACAAAGTAAGCGTACGATTTAGAATTTGGAGGATATGTTAAGGGCGTGTGTTATTAACTTTGGTGGCAATTGGGATGTTCACTTATCGTTAACTGAATTCTCTTACAACAATAGTTATCATTCGAGCATTCGGTGTGCTCTGTTCGAAGCATTGTATGGAAGGAAATGTAGGTTGCCCTTTTTATGGGTGGAAATTGGTGAAAGTAGTTTGATTGGACCTGAACTGGTACAAGAAATAACTGATAAGGTAGTGTTAATAAAGGAAGAAGCCTCAAAGCGACAGGGTCGTCAAAAGAGCTATCTATAATAGACGTAAGCCGTTAGAGTTCGAGGTTGGAGATCGTGTGTTATTAAAGGTGTCGCCTTAGAAATGCGTGATTCGTTTTGGAACAAAAGATAAGTTAGTACCAAGGTATGTAGGACCATTCGAGATCCTTTAAAGGATCGGCCCTGTAGCTTATCGGTTAAGATTGCCCGAGGAATTGAGTAGTGTGCAAGACACATCCACGTTCAAATTTGAAGAAGTTTATGACTGATGCTAATCTACATGTGCCATTGCAGTTTTAGGAGGAATAGGACCTTCAACACTAGCTGATGCAACAGCAAGTGCATCACCATTCATAATAACCTCCCAAAGAGCATAATCAGTGTGAGTAAGATATTGCTCCATTCTCATGCTCCATAGATCATAGTCTCCTGTTTTGAGTATAGGAAGTTTTAGTGCAGACACTGTTTGGGTAGTTTCTGACTGTGATTCCATCTTCTCTTTGATTATGAGATCTTGTGTAGATATAGTGTTCTTCTTATTTAGAGTTTCTCAACAAGCTCTAATACCACTTGTTGATCCTTTCTTGACAGATCTTACTTAGCTTGTTAAAGCTTAGTTATATTGGATAGATCCAAGACAACTATAGTAGAAACTAAGATTGAGAATATCACAAACTATGCGGAATCTAGTTTGCAATACTAAGAAGAACAATAAAACAGTAAAACAAGATCTTTACTAAACTTTCAATATATTGAATACTATTTTGAGTTACAAAATAGCTATGAATACTAACTATGATTGCTATGTAAACTATGAATACTAATATGAAAACTAATATCTAGATCTATGCCTTAGAGTTCCTTTTATACACCAAGGAAACCCTAATGGGCTTACAAAATGCGTCAAGTGATCATGCATATCTATTCCTAATATAACTCATGCATATCACTTTAGCAGTACTAACTATCTAACTAATAGTACTAATAAACTGGCAGTACTAACCATTTGTACTGGCAGTACTAACTAAGCTTTTTCATGGCAGTACTAAGTTGAACCAGCAGTACAAAGTTGTAGAAGCCCTTAATTCCCAACAGGCTAAGTGTTTATATGTGTTATATTTGTGATCTATGTGACTTTATCTGTGTGCATGATTATCATTATGAAGTGCGTGTTTATCTTATTTTTGAATGAGTTTGAGATATTTGAGGGTTATTTCTATTTTTGTTCACGTGTGGTGACAATGAAATGAGTGACGTGTTTGCATGCATTGCTACGTCAATATGTGGATAATTATGTGTTGGATTAATATGAAAATTATTTTATATTAGAAATGAATTAGGTTCATGAATTGAGAGAGCTAGTAATGAACTTTCTAAATATAGAAAGTATTTTTGGGAAATGAAAGTTATAACTAGAAAGTTAGTATATAGTTTTCATGCAAAAAGGTTTACCAATTTTACCAAGGTTTTTGTAGGAAATTAAGGTAATGTAAGTAATTGTATAATTAATTAATAAAAAAAAATAATAATAATATTTATTAAAGGAGGGGGGGCGATCGGTTTGTAAAAGAAAAGGAAAAGAAAAAGAAAAAAAATGTGCATTATCTTAAAACAAGTTTTAGTTAGATTAGGTTTCTAATTAGCTAACTTATCTAAAAACCCTAAACATAATTTTAGTTCATCATTGCCTCCTCTCTCCCCTTGTGTGCCGTTTGACCCTACCCTAAGAACCAAAAAAGATGAATTTTTGATCCAAATAATTAAGAGCTAGATCGTGTTAGGAGCAAGTAAGTGCGCTAGGTAATGATCCTACTCTTGCTAATTCTTTTTAAATCATGTAACAAATATATGATGGATCATTAGGGTTTACAGTTTCTGTAATTAATTATATTTTTATCATGTTAGAGTGTTTAGGGCTTGATTAGGAGCATAATGATGCAAACGGTTAGGTATAAACGCGTTAATTCATGATTTAGAGTTTGGCAGAATTTTGGGTCGTGTTCAACGAATGATATCTTAATGATAGAAATGATTTAAGAGGTGAATATTATGCCTAAATCGTAGTTCAGAGAGTCTAGTTTTCAAAAAGTCTGGCCTAGAAGGTTTTTGAGGTAGGAGGTTAGTCAAATGGTCATTGCAAGAAAAGTTGTCAAAACAGTAAATACGGGTCAGATTTGGGTCATAATTAAAGAGGTAAAACCCCTATTTAAAATTCAAATTAAGGTTATCCAAAACATAGAAGTCACGTTATATATATCTATTAACTTCATCCTAAAATGTAGCTTCTGATTAGTTGTCTAAGTGTGTTTAGCAAGATCAAACATTTTAGTGCGCGTTCAGATCTGAATCTGGGTACTATTGAGTTGGGAATTTATTTGAGGCATTTGCACACGTGAATAGATTTTGGGGAATATGAGGTAGTTAGTAAACACCTAATTGTACATAGGTGATTTATTTGAGAATTTATTAGGTTCGATAGATAAGGTTTGAAAGTTAGAAAAGTGATACTAAAATTCTGCATTTTCGGGTAAAATGTAGTTAAGTGGACTTATGAGTAAATGAGATGGTTAAAGTCGGGCATGGTGTCGGGGTGACCCATGGAGGTACGTAAACCCCTTAGACAATCCATCATATGATTTTTGCATGGAATTGAGCATTTGGCTTAGTCGCGTGTAACACGTTTATATTTTATTATGTAGTTTTGTGCTAGGAAATTTAGGAAGCTGCGTTGAGCATCAGGTGAGTTTTATAGTCCCTCTTTTTATATTGTTTTTAAATTGGGATGTAAATGATGCAAATGGTTTTGAAATGTTTTAATTACTGTGACTATGTGGTATAATTGATGCATGAACATTTATGTGGCTATTATATGATATGTGCTAAATGTTTATGTGTTGTTGGATTAGAGGGTAACGTTCCTACCTATTACTGTGTGATTTCGATCGGAGGGTAAAGTTTCTACCCATTACTGTGTGATTCTGATCGGAGGGTACCCATTACTGTGTGATATTTTGGTGTGACTTAGATCATGGGACATGTTCCGTCCTAGTTATGGTTGTTTTGTACGTATGCATATTAGCCTGTATAATGGCTAGCTTAACTGTCCTGTCATGTTCTGTTTTATTAATCATAGTAATTGATTGAAAGTTTGAAATGCGTGTCGTAAACCTATGACTCTCACCAACCGTTGTGTTGACGTTTGTAAGCATCATTTTTAGGTGAGCATCATGAGGATCTTAAGAATAAGAGGAGTGGCTAGAGAGACCATAGGCTGCTTACAAAGTTTAGTCTCCTAGTTTATTTCATGCATGAATGAATGTTTAATGTTGTTGATTTGAACTGCTTAGGTTTATTTTGGATGTTTTGCATGTCTTAGTATTGACGTGAACCCCCTTTGCTTCAATACAAGACGCCAGTTATCTTTTATGTTTGTTTGGGTATTTTTATGACACTTTGTGTCTATACTTTGTTTTCTTTATACATGGTAGTTCTCTATATAGACGACATTGTGTTGTGATGATATCTATTCTCGTTACGCCTCGCGTTTCCGCCTTGGTGGGATGTGACAGATTGGTATCAAAGCCTCAGGTTATAGAGAAGTAGGTGGTTGAGCCTAGACTATAACCTACGAGTCCTTTATATAGATGCATTTTAGGGCTTAAGTGTTTAGTATTATAACTATTATGCTTCCCCCTAATTACATAGCTTTTATTTTCTCATTTTGTGTAATTTTCATTTAGTTATTTTGTCTACCATTATTTGATATGGTATATACTACATCCTTAATAATTTATCCATGTCTCCCCCTGACCATAAGAAGTTTCGTTGGGGAATTACCCATGCAACTGGACGTAGGAGCTTCACTGATCCAAAGACTGGAATTTGGTTGAAGCAGATTAACCGCAAAATCCGAATACCTATTGATCTATACCCGTTCCGAGTCAAAGAAAAGATGACTATGAAGGAAGTTGATGGAGAAACGATCATGAAGTTGGAAACAAAAATGATTGAAAAGGATGGCACTATCTCCAAATTTCCTGGAAAGTTTCTTGGATACATGCCATCGAAGGAAGAAGAGGAAGAGCCTGAAAAGAAGGAATCGAAGGAAGCTCCTGAAAAAGGGCCAAACTATGAGTTTTTAAGTTATGCAGTATCCGACAGTGATTCAGATCTCGAGTCTACAGCAAGGAGTGGACCCAAGTGTAATGAGTTGGAAGACACTTGTGAGAGTGGTGTTCGACCCAATACCTAACTATCCGTCTCGTTCTAAGTTTTAAGATTTTAGTTGTTTGACTTTGGCTGGAGCCATGTTTAGGAACGTCAACTTTTGGTTATTGGATTTTGTTTACGTATTTTAATATTATGAATTAAGTATTTGCTGGATTATTTTCGCGCATGATGAGTTGAATGATTTGAATTATGTGTTATGTGGTGTGTTAGCCATAAGAAGTGTCGTCATAGGAGGGAGTACATTTGTGAAAGGGGGCATCTATAATTATGGTGCCCAACATAATTATACATGCGCCACAACACAAGTGGACTTGCAAGTATGATTACATGGATTAAGGTTGATGCGTTATATGTTGGTTATTCTTGTATGTATATGGTAATTTATAGAGTATGATAATATTATGGGATTGGAAATCCTTATTATATCGTCTAATGTATATAAATTTTATCGTTTATAGAAATGGCTCTATCTCGAAGAAGCAGTCATAGCAACGATGAAAACCCCGACATTGCTGCTATCATTGCCCAACAATTGCAAACCATCCTTCCTCAAATCGTCACCCAAGTAACCAACAATGTGAACAATGCAAATGCCAATGGTAGGAATGGTGGGAACAATGGATGTTCTTACAAGACATTCATGGCATGCAATCCCAAAGAGTATGATGGAAAAGGAGGTGTGATAGCACTTACTCGATGGATCAAGAAAATAGAGTCAGTATTTGACAATAGTGGATGTGGTAAGAATCAAAGAGTGAATTTGCTGCTAGTTCATTTGTGAACAAGGCTTTGACTTGGTGGAACACCTATGTTCAAGAAAGAGGTCGTGAAGCTGTAATAGGTATGTCATGGGCTGATTTTAAAGCGTTACTTGTAGAAGAGTTCTGTCCAAGCAATGAAATGGAGAAGCTGGAAAATGAGTTCTGGAATCATAAGATGGTGGGAGCCAATCATGCCGCCTATACTGATCAGTTTCATGAATTGGCCAAGCTGGTTCCGCACCTAGTTACTCCTGAGTCATCACGCATCAAGAGGTACATAGCTGGTTTGGCTCCTAAGATTCGGGGAATGCCCCGAGTGACCCAACCAACCACAATACAGAGTGTAATTCTTAAAGCTGGGATACTTACTGATGAGGCAGTCAGCTGTGGTACATTGATGAAGGGTAATGAGAAAAGAAAAGGAATGGAAGAGACAAGTAAACCAGGAGGGTTATGGAAAGATAATAAGAAGGCAAAAGTGGGGACAGGTTTTGTGGCAACAGCTCCTCCTAGAAATGAGTTTGTGGGCCCCTATCCCAAGTGTGCTAAGTGGTATTCCTATCATCCAGAAAATAGACCTTGCAGATTGTGTTACAGTTGTTAGAAACAGGGTCATTTTGCTAAAGATTGTCGGGCACCGTTTAAGGAAGTAGCTCCTGTGAATGCTATTAGGATGGGTTATAATCAGAGGGTTTGATATGAATGTTGTAGTCCTGATCACCTTCGTAATACTTGTCCCAAAATGCACCGAGCACCTGGTCAAGCAGGAAATCTGTTAGCTTTGGAGGGCAAACATAACGCCCAAAACAATGGGAATCCGGCTAGAGGAAGGGCTTTCAACATCAATGCAGCCGATGCTCTTCAGGATCCTTACGTCATGATGGGTACTTTTTCTTTGAACGATTATTTTGCTACCGTACTTTTCGATTCTATAGCTGATTTTAGTTTCATTTCTACTAATTTTGCGCCTTTACTAAATGTGAAACCTAGTATTTTAAACCCTGGATATGTGATAGAAGTAGCAGATGGTAAGAAAGTAGAAGTTGATAGGATTATCCGTGACTGCAAACTAGAACTAGGAAATTCCTTGTTCATCATAGATTTGATACCGTTGGGTCATGGAACTTCAATGTGATTGTGGGGATGGACTGGTTATCTAAGAATAAGGTTGTGATAGTGTACCACGAGAAGATGGTTGAGATACCATTGGAAGGTGGTGGGATACTTCGGGTTCAAGGGGAATGTACTCTGGGGGTCGCTAATGCCCTAATGAACGCGAAGGTAGATGAACCTAAGTTGAGCGATATTTTCGTCATACGAGATTTTGTTGATGTATTCCTGGAAGACTTGTCGGGATTACCACCGCAACGACAAGTTGAGTTTCGCATAGATTTAGTTCCTAGAGCGATGCCGGTTGCGAAGTCTCCATATCGTCTAGCACCCTCGGAAATGCAAGAATTGTCTGGGCAGCTTCAAGAGTTGCAAGATAAGGGTTTCGTACGACCAAGTCATTCTCCATGGGGAGCACATGTGCTATTTGTTAAGAAGAAGGATGGCTCTTTTTGCATGTGCATTGATTATACAGAGTTGAACAAGTTGACTGTTAAGAACCGCTATCCTCTCCCAAGAATTGATGACTTATTTGATCAGCTGCAAGGAGCACGTTATTTCTCCAAGATAGATCTTCTGTCGGGTTATCACCAGCTCCAAGTACATGAGGATGATATTCCAAAGACCGCGTTTTAAATGAGATACGAACATTTTGGGTTTACGGTTATGCCTTTTGGATTAACCAATGCACCAGCAGTCTTTATGGATTTGATGAACCGGGTTTGTAAACCGTACCTATATAAGTTTGTCATTGAAGCTTATTTTTTTAGTTGTAATTCTATTTGTCATACACACATTACTATTATTCTTCTTAATGGTATAAACTAGATTCCGCATAGTTTATATCATACTCTCAAAGTTTCAATCTTAGTACCTTTGGATTTATCCAAGGATACTAAACCTTACATCAAGCTAAGGAGTTTAAGATCTGTTCATTGGGATCAACATCTTTCCAATTCTTTACCGCCTCAATCTTACTTGGATCCATGTAAATACCATTCTAGTTGACCACGTGACCAAGAAAATGCACTTCTTGCAACCAGAACTCACACTTGGAGAATTTAGCATACAACTTCTCATTCTTCAGCAATTCTAACACCAACCTCAAATGAACCGCATCCAACCAAAACAATAAGCTTCAATATATTAATACGAACACTCTTTGATAGTGTTAGGGTTTACAACCTTGAAGTTATGATAATGACTCATTTTTGGTACATTGAATTCTATACCCTAAGACCTCCTTTTATACACCAAGGAGTCTTACAAGGCTTACAATACTTTCCTAAGTTATCATGATCTTTTAAACAAATAACTTATACATATCTTTTACAAAAATAACTCAATACTTATCTTCGTAAGTATTCTTGTTCTCCAATCCTTTCTCTTGTCTTTATCCATCTGACAGTAGAAACTTTTCCAAGCAGTTGTAATCTTTCAGTAGTTTAAACTAGCAGCATTAACTTTTGAACTAGCAGCACTAACTGAGCACAAGCAGCATTAACTACTTAGAAATTTATTCTAGCAGTACTAACATATGCTAGCAGTACTAACAT
Organism: Tanacetum coccineum; assembly: GCA_026074375.1. Classification (NCBI taxonomy): domain Eukaryota; kingdom Viridiplantae; phylum Streptophyta; class Magnoliopsida; order Asterales; family Asteraceae; genus Tanacetum; species Tanacetum coccineum. Next base: position 12,053 of record BQNB010173250.1, read on the forward strand.
ATGCTAGCAGTACTAACTTTTGTACTAGCAGTAGTAACTACTTAGTATATTTTTAGTCTTCATCTCTGAGCAGTCTTAACTTCTACTGACAACGGTAACTTTATACTAATAGTACTAGTATATACTAACAGTAGTAACTAGTAGTAGTAACTTTTATACTACCAACCGGCAACACTAAGTTATACTTGACAACACTAATATATACCTGAGCAGCAGTAACTCTAAGAATCATCTTGAAGTCTTTTAATCCCAACAATTTTTATAATGAAATTACTACCAAAAAGTTTGTAAGTAAAAAAAAATTTAAAAATTATAATTATAATTATCATGTATTTTAGAGTTGTAAATTTATATTAAATAGATATTTGTATATATAAAACATATATTTAAAGTTTAAGAAGGATGTATATGCAATTATAAGTTTAAGTTGATACATATGCAATTTTTGAGCTTTTAGAATGATATATATGCAATTATAAGTTTGAGTTGAATATATGTGCAATTTTGAGCTTTTAGAGGGATATATATGCAATTCTCCTTTTGTTTTTAATCTCTCACAAAAAAAACCTTAAATCTGCAACTTAAACAATAGTTTAAGGATGAAATTTGTACTTTTCTTTTATTTAATTTTTTTATTGATACTAGCAGGGTACCCGCGCGTTGCGGCGGCAGGTACCCTGTAACATTATTTTCGGCGAACAATAATTTTAATTTCATGTTTTCCTTACAACGACATTTCGGAAAACGACAATTTAAGGTTTGAGTAACTTTATGCAATTGGTAATGTTTGATTTATGTTTTAATTGGTTGTAGCTTATTTATATTGTACAATGTGAAAATATTGTTATACTTTTAAGTCATGGGTATTTCTGAATTAGTATTAATAGCAGAGTACCCGCACGTTATGGCTGCGGGTACCCTGTAACATAATTTTCAACGAACAATATTTTTAATTTATGTTTTTCTTACAACGACATTCCAAAAAACGACAATTTAAGGTTTAAGTAACTTGATGTAATTTGTATGTTTGATTTATGTTTTAATTGGTTGTAGTTTGTTTATATTGTAAATGTGAAAATATTGTTATACTTTCAAGTAATGTGGTGTTTTTAAAGTAAAATAAATTATGTGTTTTAATGTATTTGTGCATTAAAAAGTTGTATACCTAACTTTCTAACTTGTATTGCTATTATTTAAATGTTATACTTAATTTTTCGACATTAATAAAAAAAGAGAATGTAATAATATTTATGATTGTTTGCATTAAAGGTTATATAATATGTTTTAATAGTTGTATTACTTTATATTTTTTTCATTAATGAAGAAAGA
>BQNB010173253.1:0-13381 GCA_026074375.1 Tanacetum coccineum
CAAACTTATACTTGAATTTTTCAAAAAGAAGTCTTCTCTATATAAAGTAAAAAAAATGAAATGATGAAAAATGAAAAAAATATATAATAAAAATTATGGGCTGATAAAAGTTTACTACCTCTTGCCGGCTCACAACCGATGTGGTAGTCTTCTAAAGAAAGCCCATAGTAAGAATAAAAATCCGAGACTAATAAAAGTTTGCTGCATCTTGCCGTCTCACAACCGATGTTGCAGCCTTCTAAAAGGTCGAGGGTTACACTTCCATACTTATGTTTAATATTAAGTTGAATTAATAAATAGATTTCTTTTTGTTAAATTCAAATATGCTTTTGAACTTTGACTATTCAGCTATGAATATACGGGAAACCTAAGAGTTTTTGAAACCTAAGGTCCGTGAGTCCCGATACTAGTCTCTGTTGGGTAAAAAAAGTTTTATAAAATAGGAAAAATGGGGTGTTTTATAACTTGTGACTTCTTAACTCTCTCCACAAAAGTCTTTTGCTACTTTTCAAAGATTTAGTTTGGGGAAGTTTTGAGGTATTTGGTTTTAAAGCATATAATATTGCGTGAGGACACGCAATCGCTTAGTTTGGAAAATTTTGATATGTGTGAAAACGCATATCCGTTTTATATCAAAATTGGCCCTAAAAAGATAAAATTGTGCTTTAAATGCTTGTATATTGCTTGTTTTGTATTTGTGATTGTGTAGGCATGGATATAGCAAAAATCGCAAGAAAACGGTCAAAACCGGACAAACACGGACACGAGAACGGAATTGAGTGTGCAAAAGCCGAGATAATGCTATCATGGTCAACAGTGGTCAACCACAAAAAGACAAAACCCAAAAATACCAAAACAGCCCTCAAGTTTAAACAAAAAGCCCTTAATGTTAAACCTAATTTTTACCAAAAGTCCCTAAAGCCCTAACAATTGTTATCTCTTTTTATAAAGATATAACGGTCGTTATCTTTCTATAATAACACAAACAAACAACCCCGGCCCAACCTATTTGATATAAAAAGGCCCAGGTCAACGACCCAACCCTCCCGAGTCAAACCCCTCCTATTCAGTTAAAAAAGGTTTGATATTCCGTCTGATTTTCTATCTGTACTCATGACTCATTGATATTCGTTGGTATTCTGCTTGATTTGATATTCGCATTCATGATTCCTTTGATAACTTGTTCAGTTTGTTAAATCTTTGCCCGAGCTATTTGAACTAGTCATGGAGGTACCAATGGCATGACACTATCTGTGGCGGTGTGATTGGTCTACGGTGTTCCCTTTTGAATGATGGCCTTTGATTATTATTAGCTTACATTTATGTACACTCGTCATCGTACTTGTGTATATGGATATGACTTTGTTTTGCAGGGAGCGTATGGATGCATCCTAGGTACTTTGTTCCGTTCATTTCAGGTGAATGGTAGTGTGTGTGCAATACACCCCATAGCACATTTGGTACATCAGGAGTTGCTTGCCTATGTACATTTGATTATGTGGCTATTTGATTATATCTATTTAAGGGTCTATTAATGTATCATGTTTAGACATTTGTTGAGCTCGTGGGCACTCCTTTGTTATCCTTAATTCTTAATTATCGCTTATTATTTTGTATGACATTTGTTAAGCAGATTCTCATGATCCGTTTCGTTCATTCTTTTATCTTATTACTGTTGTTGTTATTATATATGTTCACTGAGCGTTAGCTCAGCCGCATTTTCTTTTCCTGCGGCAGGTACTAACCGGGAAGCTGGGATTTGAGTGATGAGTGTAGGAAGCTTCTAGAGGATCAACCTTTAATAGTTTTCCTATTGTTTTGGATTTATATTTAAGAACCTTTCATTCGAAGATTTCTTTCACTTAGACCTTGTTGGAATTTAATACTTTTGGAAGTCATTTGTTTCATGACTTAGTATTTTTATTTAATAAAGTCTTCCGCTTGCGTTTATATGATCTCATATGACAACATAATGTGACTCTTGGTCTCTTTATCAGAGCGGGATGTTACAATTATGGTATCAGAGCCAGGTTGAGCCCTTTAGAACCTAGGTTATGACCTGTAAGGATTGGGTAGACATTAGGCTTCCTTTTGATATGATCGCTTCCTTTCGTATTTCGATCTTAACTCTAAATTGTCTTCGCTGTTTCATTTGCTTGTGAGAATAGAGGCATGTTGTTGTATAATTATTTAAGAAGTGTTAAATACTTATTATATATCTCTTTAATACTGCCTAGGCGGAAATTTACTACTTTTAGGCAAAAGTTAGTTGTTGGGCGCCAAAGTTACAAGTGGCAATTACTTACCCCTCTGAAGTTTGTTTGAGGGGAGGCTACTTATTTATACATTCAAAGCATGGATGGAAGGATATATAATATCAAAAGTTTTTTTAAAAGGAATAAAAAACATCTAGGCATGTAAAAAGAGGTCGGGACACCAAGATACCTCAGTCTAGTGGGTCCCCTGAAAAAGGTTGGTAATGAGGCTGTCCATAAGGAGTTTGGTGTCAAAATGGAAAGGGCTGCCACTACTGCTTCTAGCTTAGAAGCAGAGGAGGACAGTGGTAACATCAAATAAGACCCAATCCATGGCAACACTTAATGGATCAAGTTCTTAGGAAATTGGTTCAGGTAGTGGTCCCAGGTGCCAAGATACCATATTGGGGGATGTGGATGCTCAAACTAGGTTTGAGACTACATCTAAACACTCCAATGATCCACCTTTCTTAAGAGGTTACACACTTAGAAGTGGGGAGGACAGTATGAAACTATTGGAATTGATGGAACTTTGTACAAAATTGTCAAATATGTTGCATAAAGACAGAAAGAGTGATTTGGTGAGCTAAAAGAAATAAGAGATTAAGCGAGCTTAAATATAGAAAGAAAGATGTGTGAATAAAAACATAAATAAATGATTATGTGAGCAAAAAGAATTAAGAGATATTGTAAGCATAAAAAACAAAAAGAGAGCTTGTGAGAAGAACCAATTGATGATGGAAGTCCTTTTTGGAAAAAAATTGAAGTTAGTGCTGGTAACCTAAAACTTAATGCTGTTAGTCTTAGGTTATTGGGTTACTTACTACTGTTAGGCATAACATTGTGCTGTCAGTTTAAGTTAATGCTGCTATGCCTAATTTAGTGCTGCCAGTTCAAGTTAATGCTACTGAGGGTGATTCTATAAATACTTCGATTCAGGGTTTCATTCGATTTCAATCATTCAAACACTCTCTAACCATAAACCCTAACTCAATTTCATCTTTGATCATCAAAACACAACAAAATGTCAACCCTAACTTTTGCTGATACTCACAACATGGTTGGATTCTTAGAAAAACCCGCTAAAAGAGATGGATTTCATAAGATTTTTTGATTTTCTTGCATTGCTAATTTAGATTCGTTCATGCATTGATATTAATCCTACTATCTACAGTCTTGCATTGACAGTTCTGGGAAACCGCAAGGGCAAAGACGGTTAATAGTGAACGTCAAATACAAGCCTTAATTGATAAGAAGAAGGTGATCATCATGAAGTCAAGCATTAGAAGTGATCTTTATTTGGAAGATGCAGGGGGTATTGATTGTTTGCCAATTGCTACAATTTTTGAAGAACTGGTAAGAATGGGGTATGAAAAACCTTCTCAAAAGCTTACATTTTATAAAGCTTTTTTTTCTCCGCAATGGAAGTTCTTAATTCATACCATTACCCAATGCCTTAGTGCCAAATCAATTTGCATGAACGAATTCAGTAGTACAATGCTTCTTTAATCATTGCTTGGTACAAAACCAAAAAATTTATTGTATAAGTACATTTTTGATGCTATGGTGAAACACTTAGATGGAGGGGTTAAATTTCTGATGTATCTACGATTTCTACAAGTTTTCATTAATCAAAATCTTGGTGATATGTCACATCACAAGAAGATTTATGTTAACCCTTCACACACAAAGAAAATCTTTGCCAATATGAGAAGAGAAGGAAAGGATTTTTCTGGAAGAGTAACACCTTTGTTTGAAACAATGATGGTTCAACCTAATCAAGAAGAGGGTGTAGATTCAGGCATTCCTATTGATTCTCAACAAACCACCATTACTAATCATCCATCATCTTTTAGATACTCAGAAGAAATTGTCCAGAGGAAACTGAATGGAAAATGACACTTTAGTTCTTTAAGAGAGTCAAAAAATGACAGGTGTTCCTTTCACCTTCCAACGATCCACCTCTCAGTGGTAAGGATAGCATGCAACTATCTGAATTGATGCTTTTGTGTACCAATTTACAAAAACAGGTTCTTGATTTAGAGAAGGCCAAGGATGCTCAAGCAAAGGAGATTGCTGATTTAACGAAGAGGGTCCAGAAGTTGGAATGGAAAAAGAAATTAAGACCTATAAGATTAAAAAGACTAAGGAAAGTTGGTAAGTCTAGAAGAGTTGAATCCTCTAAGGATAAAGTTAGTTTAGGTGATCATAAAGATGCATCTAAACAGGGGAGGAGTATTGAAGACATTGATAAGGATGGTGATGTTTCTTTAGTTGATGATACCTAAGGGAGGTCAAATAATGAAGAAATGTTTGATACAAATGATCTTCATGGTGATGAGGTAAATGTAGATATGCTAGTTGTGGAAACAAGGAGCAGGTCGCAAAGGATCAGAGAAGTAGTTACTAGTGTTGGATTAGTGTACTCATACAACTATTGAAGAAATAAATTTAGCTCAGACACTTATTCAAATCAATAGCAGCTAAACCTCAAAGTTGATTACTAATGCTGCTTTACAACAAAACAATACAGACCAAGGCCTAGAGTGGGTTGTAGTACAGGAGCCAAGTAAATTCCAAACTCCACAAGAATCACAACCTTCAATGATTAAAGAAAAAGGAAAAGCAATCATGATTGAGCATGAAGTTCCTTTGAAAAGAAAAGATCAAGTTGCTCTTGATGAAGATTTGACAAGAAATCTTCAAGCTTAGTTAGAGGCTGAACTTATAGAAGAAGAAAGACTTGTAAGTAAAAAGGAAGAAGAAGCCAACATAGCTTTGATTGAGTCATGGGATAATACACAAGCTATGATAGAGGCAGATTTTGAGTTAGCTCAGAGGCTACAAACAGAAGAACAAGGAGAAATAACTATTTAAGAAAGATCAAGACTATTTGTAGAGCTTATGAACAAAAGAAAGAAACACTTTGCAATGCTTAGAGCTAAAGAGAAAAGAAGAAAGCCACCAACTAAAGCACAAAAGAGGAATCTAATGTCTACCTATCTTAAAAACATAGGTGGATACAAACATAATCAGTTGAAGAGCAAGAGCTATGAAGAGATCCAGAAGATGTTTGATAATGAAATGAGGAGAGTAAATACTTTTATTCCTATGGATTATGAGGTAGTTACAAGCAAAAAGGAAACATAAGAAAGTTCTAAAGGAACAGAGAATGAACTGGAATCTTGATAGTAAAGAAGACTGAAGTAGTGAGGAGAAGCTAAGGCAAACAGGGACAGAAAATGCTTAGTAAGAAAAGAGTAGGGAAAGAGCAACAATAAGAATCTTCAAAGAGATAAAGAATAGAGGATGATAAAGAGACAGATGAGCATAAAGAAGTTGATGAAGCTGAGCTGAAAAAGCATTTGGTGATAGTCAAGATGATGTTTATTAGCAATTGGATGCTTATTCCACTTGCTACCAAACCACCAGTGATTATTGAATACAAGCTTCTTAAATAAGGGATATTGGTACATTATCAATTGATAAGAGAAGATGGAAGTTCCAAGAGATATTCTTTAATGATTAGGATGCTTCAAGATATTGACAGAGAAGACTTAGACTCTTGGGAAGTTGGTCAAAATAAAGCCTGGTGATACAAGCTTGAGATGAACATGAAAGCGTTGTTGTGGGGTGATTTAAAGTCATGTTTGTAACAAGACATTATGAGTGTATGTATGGAGAATCTACAGGATAATACGTGACTATTTGGAAGCTGTATGATTCATGTGGAGTGTACTTTGTAAGGTTTGAAAATGTCCACATCTTTATGTTAGTTGAAAAGAGATATCCCCTCACACCAATAACAATCACAAATATGCTTAACAAGAAAGTTCAAACAGATTATTGGAATGAGATATGCTACAAACTACTCAAGCTTATGGTAAAGTAGCAAAAGGGTCAATAGAAGGTTTGAATGCATCTTCCTGATAGTGATGAATACTTTTAACAAAGAAACTTGAAGATTCAGAAGATGAACATCAAGTTTAGGGGAGGATTGTTAGGACTTAAAAGACTTCAAGGATTCTTAGAGTTACTAATGCTCAGTACATTAATGAACATTATGACTAAGTACGTTGGTACTGGTAGTATTAAGTTTCACTGGCTAGTTACTACTGTTAGTATAATTTAGTACTGTTAGTATAAAGTTACTGCTGTTAGTTGAAGTTAAGACTACTCAGAGTTGAAGACTAAAATATAAGCTAAGTAGTTAGTGATGCTAGTAGTAATGTTAAGACTGCTAGTACATGTTACTACTGTGAGTATATATTAGTACTGCTAGTACTAATGTTACTATGCCTTATGTTTTAGCACTGCTAGTGAAAGTTTTATGCTGATGTATCTACAACTGCTAAAAAATTACTACTGTCAAGAGGATAAAGACGGTTTAAATAGATAAAGATTTGTTTGGAGGAAAGATACTTTGTGAAAGTAAGTATGAGATATTTTTGATACAAGATATTACATATGTATTTGTTTAAGAGATTATGTTTATGTTTAGAAAGATTAATGGATATTTAAGGAATGTTTTGTAAGTTGGCTAGACTCCTTAGGTCTATTAAAAGGAGCTCTAGGGAATTAGTTGAGATGTATAGATCACACTTCTCATAGGGGGAATTACATGGAATTGGATATGAAACTGACGTTCCAATCAATAGGAAATTGAGTTTGTGTTGTTAATAATGCTGCTTTATTTGTGGGAGTTTTAATCATCTACAGGCTCAGTGCAAATACCATCAAAGGGAAAGGATGGTATATGGGAATAATTATAATAGGATGAACTACAACTATACTACCAAAAGAAATCACCATAATGCTCAAAGGAACATGGTTCCAAGAGCAGTTTTAATGAAAACTGGCCTAAAAACTTTTAATACTGCCAGGACAGTTAATAATGCTCATCCCAAATCTATAGTTTTTAGTGCTAAACCAATGTCATGTTTCTCAAAAACAGCACAATCAACTGTAAGAAGACCCTTTCAATCTAAAACAACATTATCTAACAAAAGGTTTACACATAAAGTTAATACTGCTAAGGCACAAGCAGTTAATACTACTAGGCCACAAGCAGTTAATACTGCTAGGCCAAAAATAGTTAAAATTGCTAGGCCAAATTCTGCAGTTGTTAATGCTATTAGAGTTAATCAAGAAAATGCTGTAAAGGCCTCAGCATGTTGGGTTTGGAGACCTACTAAACCTAATGGTGCATCAATCACCTTAAAGAAACATAATTACATTGATGCACGAGGCAGATCCAATTCAGTGATGGCTTGGGTCACCAAAGGAATCTAATTTCCTTATTTTTATATGCAGGGCAAGCCACAACAAGATGATACAGGATTTGTTGACAGTGGATGCTCAAGGCACATGACTGGGAACATAGCTTATCTCTCATATTTTAAGGAATTTGATGGAGGTTTGTGGTAATTTGGAGTGAAGCATATGATGGTTAGAATTTCTTTGTAAAGGATTAGTAAAATGTTAGTAATGTCATTAGTACTGCTATGTATAATTAAGTATGCTAGTTATACTTAGATGTTTGTTAAAACTGTTGGTCATACTTAATACTGTCAAAAAGAAAAATACTTGGATTATGTATTTTTGGCTATGGACTAACACTTGCAGGTAAATCATATTGAATACCTGATGTTGAATTGTAAAACCCAAAAATTTGAATTTCATTACATTTTGTTAATTTTGAATATAACCTAAAGTTTAATAATAAGTATTTGAAAATAAAACCCTAGGTTATAATTTTGGGAATTATAAAGATATATCATAAGATATATTGTTAATAAGAAAAAAAATTGGTTAATTTGATTATTTTTTATATTTACTTTCTTTTATTAAAAGAACCTATTTTAAAGGATAAGTATTAAACGGTTTTAGCAAGTATTTTGTTTAATCTTCAAAATAGGAAAAAATTTTATTATGTCCCCCTATTTTGCTTCACATAAATCCGACCCCCCTTATATATGTTTAGGAAAAATTTTGTTTTCTTTTATAAAACCTATTTTTGATATTAAGTGTAAAATGGTTTAAGCTAATATTGTGTAAATCTTTCTAAAACAATAAAAAGATTTTGTCCCCTCCTCTCTACCCTTTATAACCGCCCCCCTCTCCCGTTATTCTCCATCATTCTCTAAAAATTTTCTCTTCATAATTTTGTGTATTCATCCATAAAAGCTTCAAGCAAGAAGAAGGTTTAGGTGTTTTTGGGTAATCCTTGAAGTTTTGGTGTTCTTAGTGTGGTCTTGATCTTTGATTACTTGTTGTTTGTTTTTTGTTCTTGTTCTCCATCTCAATCGTAAGTATTCCATGTCTATTTTGAATTCATTCTTGTATTTCCATGATTACTCTAAGGTTTTAATACAATAAAATCATAAAGTGTTAAAAAGTTGAAATTCATGTAGTTTTGATTTGTAAATTATGTAATTGAATAAATATGACCTAATTACATGTTTTGAAACCCTAAGATGATCATTAAATTTGTTATTAATAAAAACTACAAGATTAGAAATCCTTGGGTTGGTTTTGATGGGTGTTAATTAAGGTTTTCACGGTTAATAATTCTAGGCAGAATTTTAGGTCATGTTCAATGGGGTATATCTTAATGATAAAAACTGGTTTTAACATAATTCTTGAGCCTAAATTTAAATTCAAAGAGTTTAGTTTCTGGAAAATCTAGCCTCATGTTAATTGGAGGTCGAGAAAATCGATTTTTAGATTTTATAAGATTAAGTGTCAAAACTGCAGATTCTGGCCGAAAATTTCAGTTGTAGTGTTTTATTTTTAATTCTCAAACCGTAAAGAGTTAGTCTTTAAAATTTGATTTGATAAATCTTCATGATATGTGCTACATCTACGATTTTATAAGAACTTTTTGAGTTTTCTAAGTTGGGTTTTTACGCGTCAACGTTTCAAAGGTTCTGCTAGGTCAAAATTCGGGTTAGTTTTGGGTAACAAGGATCAAAGAGATAGTTAAACATGGAAATAAATTAAACCAATGATCATGGGTGTATTAGACATATGTAGGATCCTCTGGTAGTCTTTTGTGTATGTTATAAGATGTTTTTTATGGGTCATTTATGTATGGGAACTTACCTTGAATAAGTAGTCAAAATCTGAAATTTTTGAAAACCTTAATTTGGTCAAGTAAACTTTATTTATGGTAATTAATAAGAAACTACAAGATTAGAAACCTTAGGGTTTGTTTTGATTGGTGAAAGTTAGAGTTTTTATGTTTAAAATTTCTAGGCAGAATTTGATTTTTAATTCTCAAACCGTAAGGACTTAGCCTCTAAAATTTGATTTGGTAAATCTTCATGATATTAGCTACATCCATGATTTTTTTTAGAATTTTCTGAAGTGTATAATTAGTATTTTTACCTGTCAACTTTTCGAAGGTTCTGTCAGATTAATTTCGGGATCAGTTTTGGTATTCATTGGTATTCTGCTTGATTTGATATTCACAATCTGTACTCATGACTCATTGATATTCGTTGGTATTCTGCTTGATTTGATATTCGCATTCATGATTCCTTTGATAACTTGTTCAGTTTGCTTAAATCTTTGCCCGAGCTATTTGAACTAGTCATGGAGGTACCATGACCATGTCATTGATGCACCAATGGCATGATACTATCTGTGGCGGTGTGATTGGTCTACGACGTTCCTTTTTAAAAGATGGCCTTTGATTATTATTAGCTTACATTTATGTACACTCCTCATCGTACTTGTGTATATGGATATGACTTTGTTTTGCAGGGAGCGTATGGATGCATCCTAGGTACTTTGTTCCGTTCAGTTCTGGTGAATGGTAGTGTGTGTACAATACACCCATATCACATTTGGTACATCAGGAGTTACTTGCCTGTATACAATTGATTATGTGGTTATTTGATTATATTTGTTTAAGGGTCTATTCATGTATCATGTTTAGACATTTGTTGAGCTCGTGGGCACTCCTTTGTTATCTTTAATTCTTAATTATCGCTTATTATTTCGTATGACATTTGTTAAGCAGATTCTCGTGATCTGTTTCATTCATTCTTTTATTTTATTACCGTTGTTGTTATAATAAATGTTCACTGAGCGTTAGCTCAGCCGCATTTTCTTTTCCTGTGGTAAGTACTAAGTTGGAAGCTGGGACTTGAGTGATGAGTGTAGGAAGCTTCTAGAGGACCAACCTTTGATAGTTTTCCCATTGTTTTGGATTTATATTTAAGAACCTTTCGTTTGAAGATTTCTTTCATTTAGACCATGTTGGAATTTAATACTTTTGGAAGTTATTTGTTTCATGACTTAGTATTTTTATTTAATAAAGTCTTCCACTTGCGTTTATATGTTCTCATATGACACCATAATGTGACTCTTGGTCTCTTTATCGGAGCGGGATGTTACAAAATTGATTTATAAGCATAAGATATGCCATTATGTTCACTTAGGCTGGATGGTAGAACATCAACTTTCTCTCTCTAAATAAAACTCACCTTAGAACTCACCTTTCAACTGTAATAAGAACTTACCTTACCACTAAAACTCACCTTTCATTAAAATACCCACTTTATATAAAATATACCCCACTAAATACCCACACACACCCACAACTAATTAAAATACAATAAATATAAAGAAAGGGGTCCCACCAAATAAGAACTCACACTAGGTGAGTTTCTCACCTTAACCTGCAACAAACACCTCCAAACTCACCGAGCTAGTAGGCAAAAATCAAAGTCACTTTTGGGGCAGGATAAGACTTACGCGCAACTTCTAAAGTCACGTAGGTGACTTTCACTTTATACCGTCCAGCCTTAGGCTGGACGATATGGTACCAAACTCACCTAGGTGAGTTTACAACATGCGCGCGAGTCCCATTTCGGTCCCCAAAGTGACTTTTCAAATGGTCACTAGCTCGGTGAGTTTGGACCCTTTTTAAAGATAGAGTGGTGAGAAGCTCACCTTAGGTGAGTTTTATTTTTGTGGGCCCCCTCTTTTTAATTAATGTATTTTATTTTGTTGTGACTTGTGAGTGTGTGTGGGTATTTAGTGGGGTATATTTTATATAAAGTGGGTATTTTAATGAAAGGTGAGTTTTAGTGGTAAGACGAGTTCTTATTTTATTACGGTTGAAAGGTGAGTTGTAAGGTAAGTTTTATTTGGAAAGAAAAAGCTGATGTGGCGCTGACGTGTTAGGTGACTTTGGGCTTGCCATACCATCCAACCAGAGTTAGGAGTAACTTAACATGTTTTTTTACCAGCAACAAGACCTGACGTTTGGTATAACTGAATTGTATGTAAAGGAATTGCAATGGAGAATGGAATGGTATAGAAAGAGAATGGCTCATAAATAAGAGAATGGATTCCATTGTAATTGTAATTGTAACGAGGTGTTAGGCCCGCATTTCATTGTTGGACGTTTAATGGCCATCATTTTGGGTTAGCTGAAGTGCGCCTGGTCGTGATTGTCATTGTCGTTGCAATATTTTAGTGTTATTATGGCGAACGGACCGATAACCACAAGTGCTAATTTTGTAAATTGAAAAAAAATATATGTTAACGGTCGTTAAGTAACGACTGATGCCAATGACTATTTTCGTAAATTACAAATAAAAATAAAATAATCTAACACTCGTAACTTAACAGCCGTTAGTGGGGGCCTAGGTATTTTGTAATTTTTTTATAATGAGGGTGTTTTCGTATTTTTGTAAACTTAAAAAAAGAATATTAAACTAACAGTCGTTATTTAACAGCCGTTAGTAGGGGGATGGGGTATTTTGTAATTTTTTGTTGACAAATAGTGCGAGGGTGTATTTCATAAATACCTGAGAGGCTATCTCGTAAACACCGGCGGGGTGCGGGTGGTTTTCGAGTCGGACGGACGGGTTGCGGGTCAGGTAAACGGGGAGGAAACAGAATGTTTAGCGTTTAGCGGTCAACGAAAACTAGCATCTACTTATTTCCTTTCTTCAACACTTTTTTATCAACAACTTTGGCTTATTATTTGTTTATGTTGTTGTTTGCATGTTATATATATATATATATTTATATATATATATATATATAATGTGAATATAAGATTAGTTGTTTAATTACTCTAGAAAAAAGCTGACTAGCAGATCAAAGTAGTAGACTTTGTTACGTACATAAACGAGTTGAACATTCAAAGTAGCAAACATTTTTTTACGTACAATCCCGCGTGATGCAGAGGAGCGCGGGTCGAAGACCTCATTGTTTGTTATGATAGAGAATAAAGTCGTGACATGTGTGAAACACTGAATAAAAAAAAACTGGATACCTTTTAAAAAAACAAGTGAATTATAAACTAAGAGCAAAATTCTAGAATAAGTTATAAACAAAACACTAGATTATACGTCATTTCTGCATAACGCCGATCACACGCATCCCGCTATTACAGGAAGTACTTTTTAACACAATGACTGTTTTACCCTTAGTCAATTATTTTAAAAATTCTTTAATGATTGTAATAATAACCTAATGTGAGGTTAATATGGTAAACTTAAACTAAATTCTCTATCTATTTTTTAGAAGTGAACAATTATTTTGGGACAACCCAAAATAGAATGGTGGACAATAATTTTAAGATGTATGTAGTACGGTTATCATGAGTGATCTTTAAACCATATCCAACACGTATTGTCATATCACTGTCACATCATCTTTACTCTTATTTATTCACATATAAAAACATACAAAAAATCTTGATTATTCACATGCCTAACTTCTCACACTTTTAGGTCAATTTATATCAGTAGTGATATAGATGACAAATATAAGCCTAAAAAATGTCTAATCAATTATTCTTAGTATTTGACACATTGTTAGTCTTATAATAATCCTTTCATAACTAATAAGCAAACCCGAATAAGCCCTAAATAATCTCTTATTGAGCCGGCAACAAGAAAGAAAAAGAGAGAAAAGAAAAGAGCTTGTAAAGTTAGATTAGAGAGAGAATTGGTGAGTTACAAGTGAACAAATGCAACCAACACCCTCTCCATGTGTGGAGAGGGTTTCTTTTATAGCCCTAGCCATCTAGTTGGCGTGTGGGCTTTTCTACTTGGGTCGGGCTTGGCTAAACTTGGGCTTTGAGCCCAAAACACAGACAA
>BQNB010173254.1:0-13381 GCA_026074375.1 Tanacetum coccineum
TTAACTGATCATTTTTAGCTTACGCGATTTAACGTAACGATTTCCATTAAAACAAACGCGTACAATACTAAAAATAAATGGGGACCTTATTAACGTCGTACATTATCCTAAAACACGGGGTGTTATATTATATGGATTAACATATGAACGTGACCTTCAATTAGAACGCTATACATGCCATGCTATTCGAGTATAAGAAGACCTTACCTACTCTTCTTTGCAAACACAAAGAAACCCATCACCATCAAGGTAGCAAACGACAATCGTGTTTGGTTCATAAGGAGTGCAATAGTTGTGTTTGATATTGGTTTGAGTGTTTGATTCGTGTATACGTGTGGGGTAAAAAAAGGCTACGTGTGTTCATCATCATTCTTGGGTCAAGTCCTCTACGCGTCCATCTCTACATTTTTGTGAGCTATCACTCCCTGTTATTTATCTATTATGTGCAATTCATATGTTCATAGAGGTGTGCTTGAAACCTTATAACAACAAAACATATCTTTTCCTTTTTTTCTATTTAATTCCTGATGTAGATCGAAAATATAGTAAAACCATGGTTATGCGAGGGATGTGGGATTATAAAAACTGATTTTGTAACTTGGTTTACTGTTTGTAGTAAAAAGAAAATGTATATTGCAAAGCCCATAAAACACGCAGCCACACAAGCAACTTTGTGCGCCCCATTCGACCCCTAAGAGTAGAGAGTAAAAATCGAATTCTGATTATGTTATAAATAGGACATGTAGTATTTCGTTTGCCCCTGGAATCACTAGTTTTTGTCAAGTAACGACGAAGTTAGAAGGTCTCAAAGTTAGGCGAAAAATCTGACATTTTACACTGTTTTGTAAACAGCCAGCGTGATGTTTTTCTCAAATTGTTGTGACATTTTTACCAGATGATATAACGAACCAAATATTGTTATTTGAAGCCTATAGTACTATCTTTAATTAGGAATAAAAACTAGCAATTTTCGTTTAGAAACCAACTCGCAATTCACATTTGAAAACGGCTGTTCGTCACAGGTGTCGACAAATTGTTGAACACCTGGTGTGCAAATGGTCACGTCTGCCCACGAGCACACCTTACCTTTGGCCTCACTTTTGACCCTAATAACGACCCCGACCCACTAAACTTATAAAAGATGAACTAAAGTCGACCTGGCCTAGTTTACTAACATACTTTTACCTTGTCCTAACACTGTGTAATGAAGTCGCAATCTGTGATCGAAGTCAGTCGAGTATCGCGTGTAAAACACTTAGCCAAAAATTACTATTTCCTGTTTTGGAACCTAGTCGCGACACACACCTTTAGCCACGTTTTTAACATATTAAACGAATTCGTTAGCAAAACTTAAAAGATGAAAGTTATTGATGACTTGGCCGAGATGTCAAATATATTTTTAGTTTTCATTTCCGTTAACTAACGAATCCATAATTATATTGTAAAACTCCAAGTCATCAAATAGTAAAACTAAATTATAATTACACCTATTCAATTAGTTAAACGCCACTCTTTCGTCTAATTAATTGACGCACTTAGAGACCAAACAAAGGGTCGAACCGAGCTAATGTTTTAGAATATATGTGACCTAGTTTCAAAAAAGTTCGATGTCGTAAATTGCATACTTATATTTTGAACGCATTGACCCAATAAAGTTGACCACTTTAACATGAGAATTTGTTTTCAAACATCATTATTTTAAATGAAGCTCAAGCACACACTAGGGACGTGATTGCAAGTATTTAGTTTTTTTATTTTCTACTTAGTAAATATGTATTATTTTTACTTAGGTTACGGATAAAGCCTTTTGCTTCGTTTTTCGTGCCACTACCTTGCTATCTCGTTATCATTACTTGATGTGATTTTATAGTCCCCTTCTTACACTTTTCAATCATTTATCAAATCTCGGGGATGAGATCATGTTTGTTTTACAAAATAGATGCATGTACATTTTAATTTAAATATTACGAGTTTGTCTTAGTAACTATAACCCACTATGCCCATCATCATGAACTGTTAATTACTAGATTGTAAGCGCGAATGATATGAATAGATCTATTTAGGAGTAACATCCACGTTCAGGCAAGTAGCACGTACTAGTTTACCAGGTGGCCAGAAACGACGAATGTATACCATTTGGACTCATAGATGTTACGGGTTGAACATCTACATTAGGCACTATCACTTATATGTATTTGATATACATACATTATTTAGCTTCAGTGTCATGAGCTTAGTGCATATCGTAATACATTTTTGTGATATTGTATTCGTTACTTTATTACAGGGAAATCTTGCTATCCGCTTCATTAAATTTATAAACCTATAAATTCACCAACATTATTGTTGACAGTTTAAACATGTTTTCTAGGTCAATATCGGTAACAAGTCACGATACATTTGGCTGGTCGTTCATTTGAAGTCACATTGTCATAAAGATTTGCATGCATTACATTTTGGAATATTGTTACGTTGTGAAATCTTTGTTTTTACAAGATAAACAAGTTAAGCCCATGAACTTTTTGTATCGAACCATTTATGAAAGCCAATGTATCAGTTTTTAAACGATCCTTATAATGGTCATTCACATATCTTGTGCTATTGATCTATGAAGTAATACCCCCGGAACATCATATTCCATTATGGCCCATTTTGGGGGTGTTACAAAGGTCCTGTATAAATTATAGGAAAAACAATGCAATTCCATCTCGGGTATTCAACGGTTAGGAAAACAAAAAACATTGGAAAATGAAAAACTGTACGAATTGTCGATATGTCGTATCCTCCAAAAAAAACATGGATACACCATATAGAGACTGTATGATGTATATGAGAGGTAGGGTCAAGTTTGTCAAATACGTTCGTAATCATATAATCAATACGCTCTGTATAGCAATTTGAAAATAATGTTTTAACTGCAGAAGAAAATAAGGACTGGTTATCGTTCCATATAATCATTTCTGCCATATCCTTAGAGATCGGATACGCCGTATAGAAAGTCTGGGAAGACAGACTCGATAAAATAAGGAAAATACATTCCGGGTTGTTTCCCGATAAGAAATTTTGTTTACAGCGAAGTCTTTAAGTTAGACATTTCTTCAGCTCTTTATTCAGCCCTTGTTACGAACCATCCCACGTCCATGATACAAAGATTTCTTGGTAAGCGTGACATGCATCTTCTTCGATTCTTGGACAATCATTATGCTCACGTTCTTTATTAGCAATATAGTTCTCTGCTGCTCCAAAAGAGTACTTGATCACCTCAAACCTTCCAATCTTGCAAACTGGTGGATCTAGGCAGGGATTTTCAAGCAATTCGCTCTTATCTTCTTCGTATTGCTCCTCCTCTTATTTAGTATGATAAGATGCATTATCCCGAACCAAGTCATAATCAAGGTTTCCGATGTCATTAGCATCATCATTGTTTCCTTCGGCATCATTGTGGTTGGTATTCTCATAGTTGTCCCATCTTCTCTAAGCTTCGTCATATGATTCTTCATGTTCGTCAATCAAACCTTCCATAATAGCTTTATTTTTAAAGCTTCGTCTTTAAGTTTGACATCCTCCAAAGCCTCATACCACTCTAAATCTTTATAATGGAGTGTGTTACCAACTCTAAATGTTCCAGGTAAGTTTCCTCCATTGCAATATCCGTCATCTTTCCAGCTGCAAGTTGGCCACTCTGAATGTCCATTCTTAAACGAGAATGTTCACAGTAATGTTTAATAGGAGTGGGTTCTTTCCATACTCCATTATCTGTCTATGGTTTTTCATGTACCCACGGCACGTCTTTATTCCATTCATATATCCAATCATCCTTATATTGTTCGTAATTCTTAAATCCAAAAATGTCTTTAGTTAGCAAATCTGGATTGATTTGAAAAAGATAATTGAATTCATTGAAGGCCTTGCGCAGGGGCATCTCGTAATTGAATATATTAGTTTCAAATCTGATTATTTTAGCAATTTCACCATCTTCATATGGGTATTCTTCTTCGAGATCAGAAACTTTTCCATTAGTTAATGCAATTTCATCTTCGCCCCTTTTCCAATAATCCCACAAAGCATTTTTAATGAATAAATCCATTGTCCTATGGTTGGTAAATTTAGAAGCTAACCAATTTTCAAATACAACATTAGTAGGATCTTTCGGTAAGATCTTCCCAAGTAGTAATCGAGCATTGAGGTTCCTCCTTTAACCATTTACTTGCCTACCCACTTAGGGAGATATGGAAAACAGCAAGCCTAAGTCGTTCATAACTTACATTAGGTAAAACAAGTGGATCAACAACCTTAAGGAAATTTTCAATGTGCTAGACCGCGTCTTCTCCATTAGTTCCACTAAAAGCATTATTCTGCAAATCATCAAGGAATTTTACTTTCAACTCATATGCGGTTTTCCGATTGATCCTTGTCTTAGTGATACTAGAGTAATAATCATCTCGGGCCTTGGTGACGTATTCCTCCGTAATCCATTTCTTCATGGCTTTCGTTACTGCTTTTCTTCAACCTTCCTTTCCCGATTAGTATGTATAAAAAACCAAGGTAAAAATATTAGTAGGATTTGTTCGGAAGAAAGAAAATACAAAAAACTAAGCACGAAAACGGAATACGAGAAATACTATCCGCTGCTTGTGTTTATTAGATGATTCGATACGTTCGTATTTAATGAATTTGGAATACGTATATAGATCTGTGAACGGTATAGCTGTTTTTGTATTAGTTTAGAAAGGTTGATACGTATATACAACTTCGAGATACACCGTATAGATCGTTTTTCCGACAGGTAACAGAAATCAAAAACTAAATCAAACGCATTAAAATTTTAAAAACAACACCCCAAACAAACAAAAATAAGCAGGCAAAATGGATGGATCTGACTCAAAGACTCAAAATTAAAATTCACAATTATACACTAATTCTAGGTTAATTAAAGTCGAGAACTAAAACACTATAAAATAAGATTTAAACAATTTTCATCTCCAGCAACCGAAGCTTATAAAAACTGATTGTGGGGTTGTGGAGATAAGGTATTATTTATTATCTTGTTTTTTACATTTTATATTTAGTTGACATTTTTAACCTAAAATAAAAGGACCTAAAACGGGCCAGTGTACCTCATCAGTTGTAGCTTCGTTGTAAGTAGAGTGTCGGATCCCACTAAAGAGTGAGAAGTTAATTCTGAATAGTCTATCTGATTTTAGTGGTCATATGTTATTCTAATATAAGTTAATTCTATGTTAAACCTATGCTTAAACCTAATTCTAACGGGTAGAGAGGTTGTAGAGAGGGTTTTTAGTCTGAGAGATGCATGGGTTGTGAGGTGATTAAACCTACTTTTAATAACATGATAACAACATAGGCAATAATCAGAAGATAGAAGAGCGGTCAAGCCAATTATAAGAAAACTGTATTAACCATGATTAATCTAATTAAAACGCAGGTTTTTTTATTTGTGCAATGATTGACTTATCTCGAGGGGCATATCATTCCAAGATTTAGGCGGTACTTCTTCCTAAAACCTAGACACGCTAATTCTGTCATAATTAGATGCATCCGCATAAAGCAAGAATTTGTTGGTTATAATCTATCTTAGGAGATTAATGATCTTATTAAACCCTAGCTCAATGAGACTTTACTAACTTACTGCTTAATGACTCTTTATATACTAGTAGTCCACTGTCCAAGTCCTTACCAAAGGAATTAAAACATCATATGTTGATCCCAGGTCACCTGCTAGTCCAACTTGTTCACTAAACCAATGGCAAGGATAGGTCATTATTTGTGATCCTATGATTCTAGCTATATATATATATATATTATATATATATATATATTATTATATATATATATATATATATATATATATAATAGTATATATATATATATATATATATATATATAAGTTGCAATATGGATGGAGTATACCGACATCGAGCTACCATGATATTTTGCTATTCCTAGATTCGTTAATTAATTAGGTCGTATACTTAAGCACGTAAACGAGTATAAATTAATAAACATAATCAACAATCAAAGATAAATTAAGCAAAATCGAGATAAACAAACCAAACATTAAAAATCTTCATAAACATGGATAATACCTAAAGGTATTAGCCGATAACCATTATAATGGGAGTACAATGCATGAAATGAACAAACCAAGGTAAACTAATGAGTTAAATGAATGGTACCAAAAATCGAACGATTGTCAAGAGTATGGGAATTACAAGGTGTTTCCTACGGAATTAGATGCGTTGCTTGGCCTTCTTTGCTCTTCTTGTCTTCTAAAATTTGATTTTTATAGTTAGGGTCGAAAATATGGTTGTTATACATAAGATTCACAAGCTAAACATGAATGATCCGAAGGTCGGGAGAGGATGTAAACCAAATGAAAGCCATATTATTTAGTGAGGAGAAAAGGGAAGAGTGTGTGTGTTTCTAGAGAGAGATAAACACAACACCTTATTACAAATTATGAATCCTAACCCCTCCATGGAAAGTCTTGAAGGGTGATATATGATAGCCTATGAACACGATGTACTTACTACACTGTCTTTTTTGTCCCTGCGTGTCCGACTATTATAAACTTAATGTAATTTCCGTATTAGCCGACTATTGTAAGGTATCACTCTTCCCCCATTATTGAGGGCATACGATATTCAACCTTACATGTTTCCTGATTAAGTACAAATACAACAAAATAAAATTGACATCGAGGCGCTTCAATGTTCTGAAGATGACTTCTTTGTCTTTAGTCTTGAAACTGGTACTCAGCTTGGATCTTCTTTGGTCTTGATTGTTCTGGAACCATGGTTAGTTTGCATGAGTTGGTTTAACTTCCCCCCAAATCATGCAGCTATGTCTTAAAAAGCTTTCTTCATAGGAACTCCTTTTGGCGGAAGTTTCTGAATCAGCTTCCCCCAAACCAGCATCCGTATCTTGAGCAGATTCTAAAACATTGATGTAGCTTGAACGATCTTCTAACATTGACATTTAAAGTGCACAGCGGAATTTAGTAGAAGAAACAGTCAACCACACCATCTAATACTGCTTCTATACTGTATCATGACATTCGGTCTTGGTGAATATCTGTTCGGGGGAACATGCAAGAGATCTGCAACAATTCTTCTCACGCATGCAGAATACTTCACAAACCTACTAATGTGATTAGTAGTATAAAACTACTTCCCCCTGGAAGTGACCTGAATTTAAAAAGCATCAAAGTATCAAAAGTACACGTATTCCCCCATGATAGTTTTTGAACTCTCGAGAAATGAGCATCATTGACGTTGTACGCCCATATACACGAGGAAAGTTTCTTGGATCAATAAAGCAACAATCTTGAAAAGTTATGAAAGACATTGAAGAACTTTGAAAGATTTTGCTGAGACTGTGAAGTACCATTGACATTCGGTAGCTTCAAATATCCCGTGAGAGTTGCTGATCATTACTCAGACCTTTTACTCTCTGGGCCTAAACTTACCAACCTTGTATTCTGTCGGTATTGCCTGTGATCTTGTTGAAGTAAACCGAATATTACCAACTTGAAAAATGAAGTAGAATTCCCCAAATTTGTTACTTAAGCTTGCACTGTTGTTGATTGAAGAACGGTGTAGAAGAAAGCCTCTAAGTACCCTATACATCAAAAGTATAGAAAGTACAACACCTCTTAAAACTATCTACATCTGCATCTGCGTGTGACACTGAGTATTACAATGTAACTCCTCTAAGTGATAGTTAACCAGGTCTTAACACCAACCCCTTGGACCGATGTGTATACTAGATAATTCAAGTTCAATCATAACTGTATACGTATAGGCAAGTCATCCATCGATAGATTGGGTTTTAAGAAAAAGGGGGTGGAAAAGAAATAGAAGGAAGTCTCGGATGATGAAATAAGTAGACGCCTTCGTGAAACCCACTTCAATCACAAATAAGGGATACCAAATAAACTCCGTGATCACTTGACATTTGAATCCGAATCTTTAGCCGTTTTGACGTTGTAGTGAATCTTATTCGGATCGTTTTTAGTGTTATGTATCATGTTTGTTGTGTTGTTGTTATCAATTAACATTCACGGGGATTTTACAATGTCTATGATTTAAACCTGTATAAAAAAAAATCGACTTTTACGGGATTTTACTAAATCAAGAAAAACCGTGACGAAATTATTGTTGTTGGTGAAATCGTTGTTGTATGTGAAGTACATGAGCTTTTATAAGTCCCGTGGATTACTGACACTCGAAACCGAAAAAAAAAAAAATGCTAGATCGGTTCCTTTGTTCGGTCCACCCTTGTTCGATCCACCCTTGTTCGATCCACCCTTGTTCGATCCACCCTTGTTCGGTCCACCCTTGTTCGAATCCACCCTTGTTCGGTCCACCCTTGTTCGATCCACCCTTGTTCGATCCACCCTTGTTCGATCCTTAAAGAGTTCACTCGTTCGGTCTTGAAGGAAAACAACTCGGATCGTTCCCTCACAGGAAAAACACTCGTTCGGCTCTTTAATGCTTTCACTAGATCGGTTCTAATGGCAGTCACTCGTTCGGTTCCCACAAGGATGAGACTCATTCGGTCCAAACAAGTATGAAGCTCGTTCGGTCCAAATAGTTACTTTGCACGATTTTATCTTCTTATCCGTTCCCCTTGCGTTTGTCTTTATCAACACACGAATATGACCACAGATAAATGCTTTTTAAAGCCAAGAAAGAAGAGAAACGACGCCGAACCCAATGAGCTCAATAAAAACGGAAATCACAAACACAACACACACATTACAATAACAACCCCGGTTAGCTTGGTACCCAATTGTTATAAATAAGATTAAAGACTAACATGAATGATCCGGAGGTCGGGTGAGGATTAAACAAATAGAAAGCCCATATAATTAGTAAGAGGAAAAAGGGGAAGAAGATGTGTTGTGTTTTCTAGAGAGAGAAGAGAAACAACAACCTTATTACAAAAATTATGAATCCTCACCCCTCCATGGAATTAGGGAGGGGATATATATACCTATGAACACGATTCTACTTTACTACACTTGACAATTTATTCCCTGCGTTTTTGTCGGCTTTATAAACTAATGTAATAATTCCGTATATTTGCCGACATATTTTAGGCTAACAATGGTTTAATTTTAGATACCCTAAATCGTTGTGTTTAGGGATTTGTATTTATAGTCTCTGAAAATTCATTGATACGCCGTATTGGTTGAGTTCAATATGGCATATAGGAGGTTTCTTAGAGTAGGTACCACGTTTAATATCTTCTAGAATCTTCAAATAATCTTTGATACGGCCTATGAAGTCTTCTGGATACGGCGTATAGATCTTTAGTTCTTCATGGTTTCTTGTGAAGTGCATGCGATAAATACGCGTATCTTCCTTGCTTGGATACGGTGTATTAAGTAGTCAGAACAGTATCTTGAGATTTCTTATTTAAGCTCCAAAATGCATGCCTTTTTGCATAACTTCACCAATTACTCCATAATTACTGCAAATAACAGCTTTTAAGCAATTAAGTACCAATTCATGTAATAATTATATAAAATAGGTAAGAAACATGGGATAAATGATGCTATAAAAGTGACATTATTTGATGTCATTCAGTCTAGTACTATCCTTGTGATTTTGCCCAAACATCAGAGTGATAATCTTTAGTATTCATAGTGACGATGGAAATCCTTCAAGTGTCAACATCAAACAGCACTGCGGTAGGTGACTTGCGAGATTCTATATGAATTAAACTTGTGATTAAATGGGATATCGTTTTGGTCGTTAAATGAATTAACGACTCAATCAGTAAGATTGTAACTAACTGATTCACTCTTATTGTTTAAATGAAATCCCGATGATGATTCATGGAGAGAACACTCCTACTTTGGGTGGTCGTCATCTCCATTTCTATCCCCCCCTGATCATCTCAAGTATGGGGGAATCGGGTCAAGCTAAGTGACCTTAAACAAGCGCTTCGTCGGAGGCAACCCATGCTTATCTTAATCTAATTATAATAGTAGTAATGAATAAGTGTTTTTTGTTGCGAGAGGTGTGCCTCTTTTCCTTCTCGTTTGCTTGTGTTTTGTTGTTTATGTCCAGGATTGTCCTAGATTTTTGAAGCCACTCGTGCTCATGGTTTTGTCCTTCGATCACAAGAGCTTTAAATCCTCAGCTTCATTTGGGAAATCTAATATCCTAATCTAATCGACAAGCATACTTAATAAACGGCTTAGGATTTACGTAAAGACCCTTCTTAAAACATTGAGGACAATGTTTAATTCTAGTATGGGGGGGGGGGATCTATCGATTTGATTGTGCCTGCAGCTGTTGTTTTCACGTAATCCCGTTTTTACCACTAAAATTTCAAAAAAAATGAAAAAATTTAAAATTTTTCAAAAATAAAATAAGTGTTTTGTCACAATTTTGACTTTCCTGCTGGGTAGAATAAGAATAAATTTTGATCCGATCGAGCGTGTTGAGCTCTAGCTCGTTCCTTAACGTTTAGGCTAAGCGTTCACGGAAATTCGCGAAGAACGAAAAATGATAGAGTTGATTATGAGTTGGATGCTAAACAAGGATTAGTTGGAAATCTTAAGAGCTCATGTATGTAATTTGTGGCTTTTTCTCCCTTAAGCTTCTAACCGGATTAATATACGTGCTATTTTTGGAGATTAAACTTAAATCAACAATTTTTATGTAGTGTATAGCAAAAATTTTAGTCTTAGTTCAAATTTATACTTGAATTTTTCAAAAAGAGGTCTTCTCCTCTAAAAAAATTAAAAAAAATAAAAAAATAATATATATATAAAAAAATATAATAATAATATGAAAAATGATGAAAAATGAAAAAATATAATAAATATAAACTGTGGGCTGATAAAAGTTTGCTGTATCTTGCCGGCTCACAATCGATGTTACAGCCTTCTAAAGAAAGCCTATAGTAAGAATAAAAATCCGAGACTGATAAAAGTTTGCTGCAACTTGTCGGCTCACAACCGATGTTGCAGCCTTCTAAAAGGTCGAGGGTTACAATTGCATCAATGTTATGTTTAATCTTAAGTGTGAATTAATAAATAGATCTTTTTTTGTTAAATTTAAATATGCTTTTGAACTTTGACTATTTCATTTTAAGTTTTTAAATAAGCTATGTATATACGGGAAACCTGAGAGTTTTTGAAACCTAAGGTCCATGAGTCCCGATACTAGTCTCTGTGGGGTGTCAAAAGCCTGGTCACTTAGCTGCAAGGTTGGGATGTTCCGAGACGAAAGTCGCTACATGGGATGATCTCGCCTTTAAACTCATTATTCTAATGTGGAACGTAAAGCATAGTATGTTGCAAAAAGTTGATCCATGGTTGAAATTCAAGATAGCACACTCACTTAAGATATAATAAATGTCGGGAGTAAAAAGTTTTCAAGTTGCAAATATGAGTAGTGTTAGCATTTTTACTGATATTTAACTGTGATTTCGTTTTAAGCTTGTTTGGATAAGTGAAAATTCGGGAACGATGAATTTATCCTTTTTAGGGCATTCTCGGATCGAAATGCGTCTTGTTCTATGATCCCTAATAGTTATGGAAATAATGAAAGTCAAAATAATCTCAATTATTAAAAAAAAATTAGAAAAGTTTTAGAAAAATGGGGAAAGGGGGTGTTTTATAATTTGTGATTTCTTAACTCTCTCCACAAAAATCTTTGCTACTTTTCAAAGGTTTAGTTTGGGGAATTTTGATATGTGTGAAAACACATATCCGTTTTTATATCAAAAATGGCCCTAAAAAGACAAAATTGTGCTTAAAATGCTTGAATATTGCTTGTTTTGTCTTTGTGATTGTGTAGGTACGGATAAAGCAAAAATCACAAGAAAACGGTCAAAACCGGACAAACACGAACACGGGAACGGAAGAGCACACAAAGAGCCAGAAGTTTTCTACAAAAAGGTCAAAAAGTCAGTAGTGGTCAACCCTCAGTCAACCCTTGGTCAAAGTCACAACAAGACAAAAATCCCAAAGTTACCAAACAGTCCTTCATAAATTTCTAAATTACAAAAATGGTCCCTAAAATAAACGGGCTTAAACCCTTTTATATAACCTAAATCCTAAATTTGTTAACTAAGCCCAACACCATCCCGTGGCCCAATTTCCTTATACAAGCCCGAAGTCAAAGGCCCATACAAGCCAGTCAAACACTCACCCCTTTCAGTTAAAAATGGCGCCAAGTCGTTTGTTACTGTTCATTCATCTTCAAGGTTTAACCATAGGTCAAATCAAAGGGCAATTGCAAATTAAGGGTGAGAATAGTCAATTCAAGTAGCAAAGTACAACATGGCAGGGTTAAAACGTCATTCAAGCATTCTATTGGTGGATACCCAAGAAGAATCACACGTGGATAGTGAAGAAAGCACAAGGGAATGGATAATTTGCTCTAATTCACTCACAAAACAAGCACACAAGTGTCACATCACGGATTGCCACGTTGGCAATCCGTGTGCTCACACTTGTGATCTAACAGTGGATAGAGAGTATCCAATGATTGAAGAGTGATCAAGGGCCAATATCAAATGGAGCGTGTAACTAACTAGAGACCTGGAAGCTTCTTATTCGGGCTATAAATAAGACCTTCACTCTCACACACAGGAGTACCTTTTTCTTTCTAGCTTAGCTTTAGCTTTTAGTTTTTAGCTTATGTAATTTTCATTTTAAATGTAATTTTCCTTAAGTAAACTTTTGTAATTTCCCTTTTAAAGAGTATTGTAATCAAGTTTTTAGTGAATGAAATTGAGTTTTACCTTAAAATAATCTTTCATAAGCTCTTATTTCTCCCAAATAAAGTTTGTTACTGTTACATAAGCTCTTAAGCTACTCATAAGCTCAAACAAGCTCATCTAAGTCTCTAAGCTTAGGTTTGAGTTTAATTAGTCCCTTAATCTATTTAAACTTAAAAATCAGATAAAAAGTACCTTTGCTTAATGGATTTGGACTTTTGGAAGGGAAGCTTAAAATGGAAGAGCTTCCAAGGACTTAACTAGCTTATCCAAAAGATAAGCTAGAGCTGTTGATAAGCTCTTTGAGCAAATTGAACCTTTGTTTAGCTAAGGTTTATGTAAGTTTTCTCTTTACATTTTTGTCTCTAGTTTCCAGCTTATTAATTGCTTAATTTAGCTTATTTCTTGCTTATTTTAGCTTAACACTGTCTCTTTGTGCTTAATGATTAAGTTTGATAATCTGTTTTTCACTTAAGTAGCTTAGATCTCATTTTCTATTGTTTTACCTATTGAATCTGTCATAGTTCAATTATGAGTAGAATAGCTATAGATCTTTGTTTCTGGCTTATTTGAGTGTTAAAATAAGTTCATAATAGTAGATATAAGTTGTTCAATATCT
>BQNB010173255.1:0-13381 GCA_026074375.1 Tanacetum coccineum
TTGATCTTACTTGCATTTGCCTTGTCTTCACGTAACCCCGTTTTTCCACAAAAAATATGTGATTTTATGCCAAAATTAAATTTTTTCAAAAATAGAGTAAGTGTTTTGACACAAAGTGTTGTCTTTCTAAGGAATAAATTTTGACTTGATCGAGCATGTTGCGCTCTAGCTTGCCCCTATATAAATTTAAGCTTGTGCTAGTCTTTTATACAAGAATCTTTATAATGTGAGTTTTAGCTTGAAAAAGTCAAGAGTTTGCAAGTTTCCATGATAGACTTTAAATATGCAAAGTTTGTTTTTATTAGCCTAAGCATTCGCGAATCTTTTTAGTAAAGATTTTAAATTTGAGAAGAATGAAAAATGATAGAGTTTTATATAAGTTAGATGCTAAACATGGAGTAGTTGGTTCTTTTTAAGGCTCATAGAGGTTAATTGTGGCTTTTTGCTCCCACCAGCTTAATAAACATTATATAATTGTTAAATAAATAAAGTTACTTTAGTTTTTGCGATTCTTAGTTTAAATCCCTTCGTAGAGATTCCTTCTGGTGAAATTAAGGTACACATCGAGGTTTTGTCAGTGTTGTGGGGAAATAGGCTACCGATTCCTGACGGCTCACTACCGTTGTCTAGGTAGTTAAAAGACCACAGGACTTGAAATTTGTCTATAATAATAATAATTATGTAATAAACCAAAGCCGAAATAAGACCACTGGACCATGGTCGGCTCACATACCGATGTGGCACTCGTTTAAAGGGTGGAGGTAATAATAAGAATAATAAATCCGAGACTGATAAAAGTTTATTGGATCATGGTCGGTTCGCATACCGATGTGACAGTTGTTTAAAGGACCGGGGGATAATAATGTAGCAATAATAATAAAGCCAAATTTCAACTCCGGGGTTATCTAAATAAAGCCTCCGTCTCTGGACTCGTAGTTGAGTTGTTTCGGATGAAATAAAAAGGATAACCCCTAAATCATGCGAATTTAGAACCTTAATGTGGACCTTATTCTCACTATATCGTCTCTTTAGGGAAGGATTTCAAACTAATTATGGTCTAAACCGGGTTTACTTTATATGAATAAGGTCATAATTTATTTATCGCCAATAATAAAAATAAAATCCTTAGAGGATTTAGGAATAAGGGAGCGGAAAGTAGCTATGCGTACGCAATTTGCATTTATGAGTAGTGTTAGCCTCTTAACTTGTATTTAACAATGATTTTGTTTTTAAGCTTGGTTTGGGGAGGGTGAAAAAAATCGAGGACGGTGAATTTATCCTTTTGGACACTAAAGTGTTTCTTGTTCCGTAATCTTAAAAGTTATAATTAAATAATGAAAGTCAAACATGTTACAGTTGTCACTTGTGAAAATAAAAAAAATAAAAATAAATAATAATAATAATAATAATAATAATAATATATACATACATATATACATATATATACATATATATATATATATATATATATATATATATATATATATATATATATATATATATATAAGTCTCATTTTCAAAGCTAAAATCCAGTTTTCAAAAGCAAATTTAGGTTAGTTTAGGCTTGTTTAAAGTTCTAATATTGATAGCTTAAGTTCCTTAGGGTATAAATTAAATCTGTTTTAGCTTAGTTTGTAAATTGAACTTATTTTACCAGCTTATTTTAGGTCTGCAAATAAGCCTTTTAGTCTTTTCAAAATCTAAAAAAAACAAAAAACAATTGAGTTGTCATTTTCACTTAGCTTTTTCTAGCTTATTTTGTGATTCAAAATGCTAATTTCTTGCTTATTTGAGTTGTTTGGTTGTTGAATTTAATCTGTTTTTAGGTTTATAAGACTAGCTTAGTGATATACTAGCTTAAAATTAAGCTTGAAAATGGGCCTTTTGGGGTCTGTTTGGTAGCAGTTTAGCAATTTGTATTCTGTTTTTTTTTGCTTATTCAGCTTATTAGAATTGCTCATTTAGGTTTAGAATTTCTTATTAGGATTAGTTTAAGGTCTGTTCAGTTTGTATGTTAGCTTATTGAGCTTAACCTAGCTTATTCAATTTTAGTTTTAAAAAGTCCAAAGTTTCCTAAGCTTATATGTCATTTCTTTTGCTTATTCCTGTGCTTATTATGGATTTGTGAAAAAAAGTGCTTTTATTAAAAGTTCATATTTTAGCTTATAGTTAGCTTTTTCAAAAAGAAAAATATAAAAAAAACTAATTTTAAAAAACAGAAGCCACAGGTTCGAACCTGTGACCTCTCCCTTTCACACAACGCCTCAACACACACACTCCACTACCAACTGCCCTTGGGTCTTTTTCATAAACCTTTTGCAACATTTAATCTTTATACTCTTTTTCAGTTTTAACCCTTCTTGCTTATTTGATTTTCCTGGCTTATTTATAAGGCCGTTTTTAGCAGTTTTATTTTTCTTACATTAGTTTTAATGTTAGTGTACTGTCAGTAATTTTGTGGGAATTTTTATAAAAAGTTTAGATTAATAGATTATTTGTAGATTTAAAAGTTTTAACTTCAAAATAAATAAAATTAAAATCAAAAAAATTTAATTTCTTTTTTCTAAAATTATTTTCAGTCATTTAGGATTTATAAAAAATGAAAAAATAGTTTTAGGGTTAAATTTTAATAATTTAGGTATTTAGTTGCGTTTTTAGATTCCCGTTTTTAGCTTTAATAATTAGTTGCCTTAATTGATTCCTTGCTTTTTCTTGCTTCCCTTTGCATTTTTAGAATTATAAATAAAAAACAAAAATACTTGATATTCAAGCATTAAACAGAATACTTATGTGGATTTCAATTCACTTCTCGTCGGGATACGACACTCAGGATATATACTATTGTTTGTCCTCAAGCAATTTTATATTAAACGAAAAACTCTCTATACTATAATTAATTTGGTAATTTAGGTATATATTATATATTCTATTTTGCTCAAATCAGCGATCTTGACCGTTCGCGTCTTATTCTTGAGAACGCACTAGGGCTGGTGTGACACTCCGTAAAATTCAGATTTCTCTTTTTCCTTAAGTAAAATTATGTACCGTAAAAGTTGCAAAATTCACCGTTAATCTTAGAAGAAAGTTATTCGATGAGCGACATGCATGGTTTCTCGTGTTATAGTTAGTCTAAAATAGCAATGCGAATATACTATTATTAATTTATGTCTAAAAAAAGCTATTTTAGTACTTGTAGCGATAAAAACCCATTATTATTTCAATTTGGTTGAAACGAAGTAATCTACTTATATTATTGTGTATGAAAACGTCTATATTCAAATAAATACCCGTGCCCACGTCAATATCCAAAGTTCTTCTTTATAAAGACTCCATCTTGGTACACTATCCATCTCAAAACTTTGACTTGTAAATTAAAAACCATGGCTACCTGTGACTAAATTCAAAATAAGTAAAATAAGACACCATAATGTATATTCCTTACATGACTACCCTACCTATCCATTTCCTTCCAAATATTCACATGCTATTACTTACGTCTCATCACCTGATCTCAATTTCAATAAAGGCAAGCATAGTAGGTATTCCCAATAGTATTAGGAAGTACCAATGATAACCAATAGTATTAGAAACTATCACTATTGTCCAATAGTGTGTGTAATATCACTTCGCATGCATTTGAAAGTTCCAGTAACCAAGCTAGTATTTTGTGTATAAATAAGAACCATGCATGTACACTTCTAGCACAACTAAATTTTGAAAACAAGTAAGAAGTAAGCGCGGTTCGAGTTAGGATTTTCGTTGGGATCAAGGAGTAAAGGGACATCGGGTTTAAAAGGGTAGTAACCAAGGGTGGTTCGAGCTCTTAACACCATCACATTCCTTATCGTCTAGCAAGCTTAGACGTCGGTAAGGCGCCCACGTAACTTAACGTTTATCATTATTGTGTCTTTAACATGGTTAGGTCCTACCGAATCTCAGCTATGCATGGCAAGTACACGACCCATGCATGGTCCTTATATTCATGTACATTCCAAGCCTCTCGACGTAACATACATGCAACATTGATGCGTAGAAAAAAAACTAGTGTAAACCACACCGTTCGTAAGAACGAATAACGAACCAAGAGATTTTATAAAAA
The DNA here is from genome assembly GCA_026074375.1 of Tanacetum coccineum. Taxonomy (NCBI): domain Eukaryota; kingdom Viridiplantae; phylum Streptophyta; class Magnoliopsida; order Asterales; family Asteraceae; genus Tanacetum; species Tanacetum coccineum. The sequence continues at coordinate 4,100 of BQNB010173255.1, forward strand.
CACTAAACATATACGTGATTATAAATGTTGGCTCACAATGGGACGTGTGGATACAAGGGTTATACGAAAAATTGCATAGGAACCTTACGTGGTGACCTTGGTATGTCACCTTGGGCTTAACTAGTTGACATATGACGAGCCACAGCGAGCCATTGGCTCACTGTTGGAACGTCATAGCCCTAAAGAACCCGAGCAAAGTGTGCTCGTTGGTTCGTACCAAGACTCGGTAATGCTTGACAACTAGTTGCGACACAAGACGCACCCCAATGCATGCCAACAAGCCATAACAGGCTGCTGCCTTGTCGCGGCTGTTGGGCTGCAAAGGACATAGCAACGGCCTTGTGCCTCGAATAATTATCGACCTCGTGGCTAAGCATTTGAGTCGGGATCATGCGGGTTTAATGGAAGAACTAGTTATACGTATTGTGAGTTACTTGTGGGGAAGAAGAAACCACAACAGTGGTACCAAACCCACTGTTGGGCTCGACAGAAAACAGGAAAAAGAAACAAGGAGTAGGCCATGTGGTCTTTTGTATTTTATATGAAATTAATGCATGGAAATAATTTCTAAAAACTTGCATAATATTTTCACTTTGACATAAGATGCATTAAAAAATGCAAGGTTTTCTTTCAGTCCTTTGGTCGTTCCATGCGAGACCCACCGAGTCGATACATAGCAAGAAACAATACTATTACGCCAAAGTTAAAGAAAAGGCTATAAAGAATATTTTCGAGATCTAAGAAAAATTACGACGAATTTATATTTATAAACGTGTAAAACGAATTTAAACACGGGTTTTATAAACTCTTTGACACTAAAGTATTTTAAAAGCTTATTCGGGTGTAAAAACGTAAAAAGTAGTCAATAGGATAAAGGGTAGAAATTTAAGATATAAAGAGTTAAACATTCGATAAATACTATTTTAGGAAATTAAGGGATTACATGTGATAATATGGAAACTAAAGGGGTTAATTGTGTAATTTACTAAATGTAGAAAATAGAGAAACTAAAACTTATTATTTGAAAATTCAAGGATATTAGATATAAATAAATTATTTTTATAAATTATTTAAACAAAGAGAACGAACCAAAAAATATAAAAACTGGCGAGATTACGAAATTATTTAAATAACATTTTGAAAACATAAAACGTTATCTCATAAACGACAATGTCTTTTATGACTCATTTGCATAATTTCCTTTCGATACATTGAGTTTTGAATTTTATACTCAGAGTTGTCATAATCATTAGGTTCTGACAAGTTTACTATTTGTCATGCATTGATTTTTTTTTTTTTTTTTTTTTTTTTTTTTATCCATTAATCTGTTCCAGGCGATTAAACTGACAAGTGATTTTCATAGCCTCCATACTTCTACTATTTTAAATCATCTTTTGGGGTGAGGACATTGTTTATTTCAAACATGTAAATACAAGTACAATTATACATTACTGATTGGTCTAAGTCCCGTTTTAACTCAAGTTGTTATTTGCCCGACTTATCATGAACCGTTAATTACTTGTAAGCGCGAATGTTATGGATAGATCTATCGGGATTGACGTCCCTGTTTGTCTTGGACTGACATTAGTCAAGCAAACAGTTCATTTGAGTCAGATTATGGGTGTCCCGGGTTAGACACCTGCAAGGGCATTCATTCATTGTTGGTATATGTTAACGCTTCGGTATCATGAGCTTAGACGATAGTAATGCAAATTATATGACTTTGTATTTGTTATATTGTCATATACGGATGAAATCTTATGATTCATAAACTATTTCTGTTTAAACAAAAACCTATGAACTCACCAACTTTATATTGACACTTTAGCAATGTTTTTCTCAGGTATTAAGAACGAAGATGCTATATGAAATCTCATGCATTGCAGCCATTTCCAGTTATCTAAAGAATCTTTTATACTATTTAAAAACTATGGCGTATTTGTCTATGTTATGCTTCCGCAGAATGTTTAAACAATTTATTATTTCCTAATACAAGTGATCAATTTTCTTAAACCTCTCATATAGAGGTCGTTCTGTATTGCTTAGAAGTATGATATTCATGAAGTCATACTTCCTTAGTTGTCATTATACTCTGATATTTTAGGGGTGTGACTGATTGGTATCAGAGCTCTGAGTTTATAGAGAAATAGGTTGCATTAGGTTGCTCTAGGGGACTATAAATACTTATCTGCTTAACATGATTATTATGTTTTATTGTCTTCATTGCTGGTGACTCAATATGGATACATAGGATTCGCAACAATCAAAGGTGTAAATATATATGAAAATGGGATACATATGAAATAGACTTTATGAGATACATTTTCGTAATATGGGTTACATGTGTTTAACAAACTTAACTATGCTTATTTTGAAATGCCTATATCCTTATGTTCTATTTTTGTCTCAGCGACATGTCGAACTCAGATGAATTAAGACACACCGATAACACTACCCTGGATACCTCCCAGACTCCCCGACACACTCCCCCAGGTGTATCACAGGAGACGTCCTACTCTCGGATTACTTATCTTGCCATCCGTATTACCATTTCCCCCAACTATCAGGCGTACCGCTCGTATGTCTGTTTTACCCATTAAGCCAAATCTTGCTGAACGTGCCATAATTTATGCTATTACCTTTTTGTTATCAACAGATCCTGTCCTCCACCACCTCACCTCATCCCCATCTTCTCGCATGGCTGCTTACCAGCGGATGTTTCTGAAACAGGACCCCACCGGAGTGAAGAGCTCTAACTGCTTATTGGAACGAATGGTTTAGGGTTCGATGCCTGGTCCTGAGACTGTCTTGACCATATTGCAACGGCGCGCCTTTGAGGACGTTGCATACCATTCGCGAGGACATGGACGCCTTCCCAAAATGCCTGTTTAGAGGAGTTAGAAGCACTTTGATTATGTGGGATGTGAAGCCTGAGTTGAGGAAAGTTCGTTAGAGCGCTTATTGTGGACAATAACTAATACTCAGCTTAGACATGTATGTATGGATTCAGAGGTTCGTGCTAGTAATGGCCTTTTTCTCCTTTTTTAGGATGAAGCACGACAGGTAGAGGAAGGAGGCCCTCGAGGAAGTGGTCCCTGGTATCTACCGTAACAACAACTAGTTTTATTTCTGTCTTTTGTACAACCACTAAGCTATGGGTTTGTCACGGCTAGTGAACTCTTGTATTCCCTTACTCTTCGAAATGAGTATCGTGTTTTTGAATGATAACAATATTGATTTCAAAAGACATGCCATTTGTAGTACCGTGACTATCTTTACGCATATAATTTTCGTAATTTATAACTGTCATTTCCATTGTCCCTTCTTAAAGAAATGGCACCCGGAAGACGCCATGTTGTTCTTTAGAAACCCTCCAGTCAACCGTTCGACCAACCGAAACAACGTGGACATCAACAGTGGCATTGACACTCAGATGCTCGACCAGCTCATTGCCACAAGAGTAGCTGAAGCACTCGCAGCTGCCGCTGTGACTTATGCTGCAAGCACTCAAGAAGAGACCAAACCTAGGATCTAACTCTTCCCAGAATAAGGCATGCAACTACAAAGAATTCTATGCAGTCATGCATGAAAACTTCTGTGGTACTGAAGGTGCTGTAGGCTTAACCCAATGGTTTGAGAAACTAGAATCTCAATTTGGGATTAGCAACGTTGCAGAAGGTGACAGAGTTAAGTTTGCTTTTAGCACACTGCTAGATAGTACTTTAACTTGGTGAAACGTGTATGTTCGTTTGGGTTACTCTCGATACCGCTCATGCAACACCTTGGAGTGATTTCAAGGCTATGTTCATCCGGAAGTACTGCCCTCGAAATGAAGTCAAGCAAATGGAAAACGAACTGTGGAATTTAAAGGTGAAAGGCACAAACCTTACCGCCTACAATCAACGTTTCCAAGAACTCATCCTCTTATGCCCTGAAATGGTACCCAACACCGACCGGTTGTTGGAACGTTACATTGAAGGTCTACCTTTGAACATCAAGGGTAATGTAACCTCGTCCAAACTAGTAGATTTGCATGAAGCGATTGAAATGACTCAAGGGTTGATGTACCAAGTAGTCCAAGAGTTAGGAGAAAACTCTGGTTGACAGCGGGAAATGAACGGCAACCACTACAACAACAACAACCCCAACACCACTAGGTTATCTCAATCTAAACATAACGTTCAAGGACAGCAAGGGTGTTTACAGTCTGGGCAAGTTCTTACGTTGGCTATTAAACTTACTGCGGGAAGTGTGGACGTCAACACACGGAGCATGCTCCCTCCTACTTGTCACATATGTGGAGGGCGAGGTCATAAAGTCAAAGGACTGCCGGAAGCCCACCCGTCCCGCAAGCCAAAGAGACCCGGGAAGCAAGGAGGAATGGAAAGTATGTTACTTGATTTGGATGGGCGAAAGGGGCATTACAGAACAAGTGTCCGAACAATAGAAGTCAAGGCCGTGGAAATCAAATTCGAGGCAACCAACAAAATCCTCAGAACAATCAGAGGCAGACAAGGAACCCTAGGGAAATAACCAGCATCAAAACAGCACTCAAGGAGGACGCAAAGCACCTGGCAGAGTATACAGCCTATGTGCTGAAGCTGCTGTGAAAGATAACAATGTGGTGAATGGTACGTTCCTGATCAATAATGTTTATGCTTCGGTGCTATTTGATACTGGCGCGGATAGAAGCTTTGTGTCATATGCTTTCAGTAAATATATAGACATCCCTCCTACAACCCTAGATATAATTATAGAGTGGAGCTAGCGACAGAATGTCCCGTAACCACAAACACTATTCTAAGAGGGTACTCTTAACTTGCAAAATTACTGTTCAAAAACGACTTACTTTTTCCCGAATAGAATAGGAAGTTTTGACGTCATCGTCGGAATGGATTGGATGGCCGAGCATCGCGTGAAGGTTATGTGTTATGAGAAGTAATAAACAAAAATAACTTCACAAGGGAAGGATCTTCAAATCACAATCAACAAAAGCAAACGAAAGTATCTTAATCACAAATCCCCGGCAACGACGCCAAAAATTGATTCGCAGTAAAATAATATATATATATAAGTATGGAAAATTACCAAACTACCCTTGAGGACAAAGGTAGTAAGGAAAATCCTCACGAATATAATATATAATATACTACGTATATTAACCGGGAAGTATGATTCCCGGGTCGTTATTCCCCAACGATTTATGAAATTAAAACTACGTTTGAATTCGGACAATGATTTGAATGGTAACAAAGATTGATTTGATTATCTATTTCTACAAATTAAAATTAACAATTAAAATAAGCAAACAATAACAATTAAGCTAGACAAGAAATAACGGGAACGAAGAAAACGCGACAAATAAGCAATTAAACTAAAATTTAAGCCTACGAATGCAAATTTAATTTCTAAACCTAAATTAAGACAAAATAAAATTTTAAGAAAAAGAAAATTATATATTTTTTTATTATTTTTGTATTTATTATGACTTAAAAACTAATTAAATGAATTAAAATCCTAGAAAATAGCAAATTAATTCCTAAAAATTCTAAAAAATGATTTTCTAACTTAGAAAAGTCTAAAATATTATAAAAACTAAGAAAACTATTTTTAACTACTTTTAATAATAAAATCCTATTTTATAAAACTAATTTAAAAAGTGAAAAATGGAAATTTTATTAATATCTAAAAAGGGTAAAAATGATTTTAATGAATGTAAACCTAAAAGTACTTATTCTAAAACTAAAAACTATTTTTTGTATTTTTAAAAATTATTTTTCTATTTTTTATTGATTTTCAAAACTTTTAAACTAAGAAAAATAATAAAAATTAAACAAATAAAAGGAAAAATTTGGAAAAATCACAAAAAGTCTAAAATGTAACAAAGAATAAGAGAAAAATAAAAGCAAGTAAACAGCTAAACTAAAAAGCCCTAAATAAGCAGAACTAAGCTACGGCTTATATTATTAAGCTGAAAAGAAAACGTGTATAAAGTAATAATGAAAGTAAATGCAAACGGATGAGCTAATGGAGCACGTTGGTTAAGACTATGGGTGTGTGTGGCCAAGGTCGTGGGTTCGAGTCCCAGGCTTTGGTTTTTTACTATTTTTTTATTTTTGAAAATTTGAAAAACAAAGATGAAGATAAGCTAAAACTAACATACTTTTGTGAAGACAACTTATTTGAAAACTGAAAAATAAGCAGAGAAATGGCTTAATAAGCTTGACAGATTACTAAACTACTAATATTTTTGCTTTTTCAAATTTTAAGGACTCAAAAGGCTAAACTAATGATCAATAAGCTAAATAAAAGCTACTCTACCCTATCCTACTCTAATGAGCTAAAATGACAGGAATAAGCACCAAGATACAAGCCATAAGCTAGAAATCACAATAAGCATTTGTATGTAAATCTAGACAAATCAGACCCAATAGCTCACTTTGAGCTTAATTTTCAGCAGTCAAATAAGCTTTTTATGAAATGAAACTTATATTTTCTTAAAGCTTGACTTTAAATCTATTTAGAAATGCTTTTTGAAAAGCCTTTGAACCACAAGAGCTTATTGAAAAAAGTATTTGAAAATAGCTGAATAACTCAGCATGATCTGAGTTTTTGATTCAAAAAAGACAAATAACAACTTTAGGCTTAAATATAGATAATCAAATAAGCAAATCTTGAAAAGCAAGATAAAAAACATGATTAGTTACCTAAAAACTTGTTGAATTTTAAAAACCAAAAGCTAAAAACTTCTTAAAACCTCTGAAATTTAAGCAAGAAAAAGGCCTTATGTAGTTTTCCCTATCTGATGCAAATTGCACTTTTATGTCCAAAACCTTAAAATTTGATATGCAATTCTAATGAAGATGACTTCTATTCTATTTTAACACAAATTTGAATGCAAATTAAGATGATGACTAAGACTAGAAGAAGTCTAAGCTAACAAATGCAAATGACTAGACAGATTTGAGCCTATGAACACTTAACTCATGAAAACTGGATTCACCCTATTCTGACTTATGAAACTAGCTTAATCAAACTTAAATGAGAGTTTTAAAGCAAACACAAAAGACCTAAAGGCCAAAAACATCACTAACTTGTGGTTAGTGTTGCTGACCCAAACACCCCTTTAATGTTTATAAAATCCATTTAAGTCTATGAAAATCAGTTTTATTGACCAAATCTTATTAACCAGATAACAAACAGCTTAAAACTACCACAATAAACAAGTATACATGAACAAATAAGCCAGAAACTATAAGCTACTATCTATGCTACTTATTTTTTCTTTTTTAGAGAGTTATAAGACAAAACATAAAAATCTAAGATCTACACGTCTAAGCTCAAAAACAGATAATCAAACAGAATCAACAAGCATAATAAGATAACAATAAGCACAAAAGAAGCAAGATGATAAGCAGATTAAGCAGATTCAAACTAGAAATTTAAGACAAAAATGGAAATAGGGAACTTATAGTTGCCTTAGCTAAACAAAGGCTTAAATTGCTCAAAGAGCTTGTCTACAGCTCTAGCATATCACAAGGATAAGCTAGTAAGGTCCTATGAACTCATCCATGGCTAGTTTATCATCCAAAATCTCAAAATCCATTTAGAAAAGGTATTTGACTGATTTTAAGAGTTTAAATAGATTAGTGATAAATGCTTAATTGTATACATTAAATACCCGGGATTTTGCCAAATTAAAGCCAAGAAAATGCCAAAAGGATAGAAAAATGTGTGCTTTTGTGTCTATTGTGCAGGAAAGGATTATAAAGACAAAAATGAGCAAAAACAGTCAAAAACCGACAAGAAACGGAAAAGGCAAGACAAGAGTGAAGAATGAAGCCAAATCAATCAAAAGCCGGATCAGCCCGATACAGGAGAAGAAAGAATGAAGATTAAATTGAAGATTAAGGACCATTGTTGACAAGTTTTCAAAGTTCAAAGGCTTATTTGGAAGTTTCAAAGTTCAAAGGACCAAAGTTGCAAAAGTTGAAAGTTAGTTATTAAAAGGAAAAGGAAGATATGAAATACAAGGGCCAGAAGTGCAAACTTTGAAAGTTGTTTTTACACTACAATAAAGGAAATGAAACGCAAGGGCTGTTTTTGCAATAACCTCAAAGTTTCAAAACATAACACGCGGCTTAAAAATTCTATAACTGTCCCCAACAGACTTTCCCGCCCAAATACCCAAGCAAACCCAACTTCTTCAATCACTACCCCGCTCCTCTACAAGCTCAACTCAACCTCGTATTTTAGCCTCTCCACATCACTTCGCCCATGTGGCAACAACTTATTGGTCCTAACACCTCATCAATTCAAGATCAACGGCTTACATTCAATTCACAAAGATCCAACGGCTGGAAATGAAGAAGCTCTCATCACTCTCATCATCATCCTTCTATAAATAGAAGCTCAAGTGCTTAGTTAGAGAGGGTTAGTTAGTGAGTTTAAGTTTCAGTTTGCATTTTTCTTATTTTTAAGCAATTTTCCTTTAAGCTTTTCGAATTTGTTTTCATTTACTTGTACAATTGTCATTTCAGCTTGTACTTTTTACATTTGATTAATAAAAGCCTAATATCAGCTTCTTTGTTCTTTGATTTCAAATTTTAAGCAATTTTTACTTAATAAGCTCTCATAAGCTTTTTTGAGCTTAAACTGTTTTTAAGCTCAATTTCAGTCAAATTCTAGTTTAAATTGTCTCTTTTACTCTTTTAGTTCATTCATAAGCCAGTTATTATCCTTTGAAGTAGTTTGATTCATTTTGGAAGCAACAAGGAGAGAATAAGCTAATTCAGCTTATTGAGCTTTAAGCTCAAGGTATAGAGGCAAGGTGCCAATTAGGTATATGCTTTTAAGTCACTCAATTAGATAGAGTAACTTGTGACTGAGACTACAAAAAAATCAAGGTTTCATTTCTCAAATTTCATTTCAGCTTAATTTTAGCTTAAAACATTTGCTTATTACTATTCATTCCTGTTCAATTCTTTTCAAACATATTGTTTAGGCTTGTTATCTAGCTATTTTAAGTTTTCATTAGATAAAATTTGTGTAATCTCAGTTTCTCCTTTAAAACTGTCATTTTAAGTAGTATAATCTAGAAGAGTAACTAGCTTATTTTTACACATAAGATTAGCTTTTTAGTGATTAGATAGCTTAATTAGCTGAAAGTTAGTAAAAGTAGATAAAAGGGAGTTTGGGTTATGGTCATTTAGCTAGTTTTAGCTTAAGTGTTGAGCTAGTTTTAAGCTGTTTTTAAAAGTTTTAAAGCTTTAAAATTGTTTT
>BQNB010173257.1:0-13381 GCA_026074375.1 Tanacetum coccineum
TAGGTTGTGATCTGCTAGCACTAGTAGAACTCTTCAATCCTGTAGAAGGAAACACATGTGTGTTAGAATCTGGTGTTTTGTTTGACTCTGCCTATTTATGAATGTTGCTTGAGGATGTGAGAGGTTCAGAAAACCTAACTTTTTTGACTTTTTTCATTGGTGTGACAGCAACCAATTTATCACTAGGTTTATTTGCATTAGGGCATGTGTCTCGAACATAAACAAGTAACTCCTGAAATCTTTTGGCATGCTTGCAGGCAAAGTCTAACGCATTATCTAAAGGTTGTTTTGCTTTAGCTTGTTCGACTATCCCCTGAAGAATATCTGCTTGTTCCTGAGTGTACTTAAGATAGTCTATGTGAGCGTCCCTATTTTTCAATAATCTAGGAGCTAAAGGATCTAAATCAAGTTTGAACATCCCTGGAGCAATAGTGGTGGCATTGGGTATTTGTGCAGCATTTTCAACAATTTTTTTCCCTTTTAATTTTCGTAAATCATTTTTCAAAGATGTGATCATAAAAACCTTTTCTTGAATTTGACCTTTTAAATCCGCATTTCCATAGACTTAGAATTCAATTGAGCAAACAAAGAGTCACAGTGTTCCTTAGAGAGAGCACGTGTCTTTTTAATCGAATCAAATTGATCTTTGTAAATCTTTTTCAAATGCCTAATTTCTTTATGTAAACGCTCGTGTTTAGAGAGTAATTTTTCGACACTATGCTCCAACTCAATGTTTATTGTTTCAATCTCATCCATTTCTTGTGTGACTTTCTCTTCCTTGTCATTTTCTCTCATAGATTTAATATGTTCCTTCAACTTACGAATGGTAGTGTCTTTTGCTTGTAGCTGAGCTTTCAAATCGTTATTTTCAAAATATTCTGGAATGTCAAGAGCATTTTGATTATTATAGGATTTGTCCTTTTGAAAAATTTGTTGATTAAGTTGTATGTCTAGTTCTAAAGAAATGCAATGCTTTTCAAGTTTTGCAAAACTGTTTGAAAGTTCAGTGTATACATCTCGTTCAACCATATTTTTCCTTTTGACAAACTCAGCTTCAAGATCTAAACACTTGTTACAAGATTCACTTTTCTTTATTTACAAAGTCACATAATCACCAAAAATAGCAGTAGAATTCATCACACATATCATAACATCTTGAGACATGATTTGGTGTAAGAGTCGATCATTTTCAAGAAAAAGTTCTTTCTTATGAAATTCAAAACACTTTTTGTCTACAAAACACTGTTGAACAACAACTTCCATCTTGTTAAAAATTGTTTGTACTTCCGTTACCTCATTTAGAAGATCTTTATCAAAAACATTGAATATGTCTTTTAAGGTCTTTAAAAATGGAATAATTTCATTTAGAAAACAGCTTTAGTGTGTTTAAACCCCCATTCCCCTTCTGTAATAGCATCAGGTGTAATCCGCTTTTTCAACACGGTGTCAAACTTACAAAGATGGTATTTAAGCTTTTTAAGGCTTGTATTAACCAGGCTTACCTTAGGAAGTTCCATAGGAGCCTTAATTTTGACAAGTGAAATATCAGATTGGTCAGTATTAGGGTGTGAAGTTTGTAACCAGAAGGCTTGTTCAGTAGACAGTTCTTGTTGTGGAAAAAAACGTTTATCAAAATCTTCAAACAATCAATTTAACTCAACATAATTAATTGGAGTAGTATTAATTTTCTTCTCTTTTGAAATTGGATCGTTTTGTTTTGCAAGCATTTTAGATCGACTAACTTCTTCCAAAATCAATGTCTCTTCATCATCTATCACAGGAATAACAACATGTTGACTAGATATTACACTACCATCATACAAGGTTGGCTTAATCTACTGAGCTTTCTTGAGATAAAACGAATTTTGATAACCAAGAGCTTGTTTGTGAGTGTCATCATAAAAAACTTGTGGCTTTGTTAACATGTGCACTGTTTGAGCAAATTGATCCACTTTATAAACAATATTATCTAGTTCCTTGATTTTCTTTTCTAAATCAATTTCTTTGTCTATATATTTACTTTCCTTTTCTTTGAATTCATTTTTGAAAACAGTAAATGTTTGCAATAAAGATTCCTTTTCCTTGATCTGATTAGAAAGATTTTGTTCAAGTGAGTCAATTTGCTGCTTAAGTGCAAGTTTTTCCTTAATCATATCATTCATTTGAGAATCGATCATTTTTCACTAGTGCTTAAATCAATATTAAGTCTTTGTTCAAACGTTTTGACATGATTAATCATTTGTTCAAACATTTGTTCAATCATATATAATATCATTGAATCTTGTTGTGCACACAAATTAGTATCTTGAACAGCTGCCTGTTGTGTTTCTTGCAAATATTGAGAGTACATAATGATATTGCTATCACTTGTTATCTCATAATTTGTAAAATTAACAACTGGTGTTTGTTCAAAACCCAGCATTGCATGCACACTTTAATTATCCATATCATTATGATAGGGTTCAGAATGAGGTACCTTTGAGATAACATTTGAACCATAGTTGGAAAGATTGGCCATCAGAATTGCTTATGCAGTAGAGACATCATCACAGTCAGAATCATAAGCATCTAGATCCTCAGTCTGGAAAGCAACATTGTTTGGAATGGTTATTTGAGCAGCTTGACCATCTGGAATGCCTGGATCTGCAAGAAATGCTAGTTGCTCTTCATCTAAAATTTGACCAAATTTCTATGCTTCAGCCAACATCGCCTTTTCCTTAAACCATGCAGTGTTCCTTGGCCTCTTAGGCTGAGTGCATTGCCTAGCCATGTGTCCTTCACCTTGACAATTATAACATTTAACAACCCTTGCCTGCCCTCCTGCATTATTTCCCCCGGCACTAGTAGCATTACCCTTATAGCTAGTACCAGCATAACTTTATCCTTGCCTCATTTAAACTTGTTGTACAGTAACCTTGTCGTCTTGAATGGTGGCCTGGTTTCTCGGATTAGAGGAAGTTCTAAGTTGATTTTTGGTTGAAGGGAACCTTGAAGCAGCTACAGCTCACAGGAAAGCCATTGCCTTGTTAAGACAAGCAATTAGGTCATCTCCTTGAGTAAACACGGGAACAACAAGACCTGATTTCAATTAAGGAAACTCATTCATTGGTTGAGTTGAAACTTGAGGTGAATAATAAGCAATTTGTAGAACAGATGAGGTTTGATGATCCATATGAGACTTGTATTGTTGTGATGGTGGAACAGATGAATGACTGATTTATGGTTGTGATAGATGAGGTGCTGCATTCATTGGTGAAAATGATTGAGGAGAGTGAACTTGTGGAATCATTGTGTTTGTTTGTTGAGGAAATTGTGCAGTGTTGTATGGAGAATGATAGTTGGTAATGTAAGACGGTGATTGATTGAAATTGGCAACAAATGCATGAGGATCTTGGTATCGTTTACGCATCAAGCGATTTTCATTTTCATGTGCCTCATGTTGTTCAAGATATGAATACAATTGATCATAGTTTGTAGTATGCAAATTTCTAGCCAACTTTAGGTCCGTCATAAGTTTGCTCTATTATGGCGGTAGACTGTTCAGAAACTTTATATTCACTTGAATTGGTCTTATTGACATGTTGATAAAGTTCATGTTATTGATTAGTTGAGCAAATCGCCAGTAGTACTGATACAGTGTGTCACCCTTCACAAATGAAAACTTATCAAACTCGTCATACAATTTACATTCCCTTTCTTGTAATGACAATTTCGTGCCTTGCATAAGAAGCTTAACTATGTCCCATGTCTCTTTGGCAACTTTATGATGATTGACAATGACATACACATCTGGTGGAAGACCTTAAAGAACAATGTTGGTAGCTTTAAGATCACAATCAGCTTGAAGCTTCTCTCTATCTTTCTTTGTGTTATTTGTTTCGTAAATCATTTTCGTCAACCACCATGGGAGGACGCGACTCTATAGTATCTTGTGATGGATTACTCTAGACTCTATCCACGTATGGGCCTATAGGAATACCATTGAGCTCCCGAAGACGAACAATGTTGTGCTCTTTGTCTCGGATACGCACCATTCCGATTGGTGCAAAATGGATGCTTATTCCACAAACTTCGGTCCGTGGATCAAATCCACATCTCCAGTGATTTCTTGTACAAACTTGTGGACTCACTTGGACTTATGTTGCAAATAGGGATAAGAAACGTTGTCTGCGTTTATTCAATTCGTCATTTTCCGATCAAGCTAGCAATGGCTTGAATGTCTTCCCAGCTATGATCATCTCATATGGGAGGATCTTACTACTCGTCTTCCCTTGCCTCATTTCTTTCCACCAGGCAGGACTGCAAAAACTCATAACGACATCATGATATTCCAACAACATCAAGGAAGAGTCTCTTTCTGAGCATGGACTGTTTTCAAGGACTTACTCCAAAAAGTCCCTCATCATGGCATCGATCTTTGGCTCCAAGTCTAAATCTTTTATGACCATGTTAATCATGTCACAAAACGAACCATTGACCAATCGGTCGGTGGTAAGCTTCGTGACAGAAATGCCAAAGAATCCTAGGCATTATTAGAGGACCTCGCCCTCTATGACAACAAAAGTTGGAACGGTCCCAAGGGATTTCATAAGTCCGGGGGTCAAGGCAATTCTCTTTGCCTCAAGATATCCCCGAGTACATAGATCGCACCTCATCGAGCTTGAGAATAAGGTCAAAACTCTAAAGGGAAGCTCATCTTGCTCCTAGCAACCTAAAATTGTTTTTTTTTTTTTCAAAACTGTGAACAAAATCACTTCTTCATGTGAGATCTGCAGTGGTCCCACGGACACTCAGATTGCATGAAAAATCGTCGAGCAATTCTTTTTTCAAATTATGCATCCTGTCCTTACCGACGAATCGGGAGGTAAGTGGTACTCCTTTCAAACCCAAGCAGAACAATCCTTGGTGACCTCTACAATTCCGTCATGGAAAAAGTCACCCAAACCTATAGGTGGAGACAACCCCAATTCTCAAAATAATTTCTCAAACCCACCTAACCAGTTTTAGCCAAACGGTTCATTCCCGAACCACTCCTTCAACAACAATCCTTAAAACTTCAACAATCAATCAAATCTTGAAGGATTAGTGTCTAACTTCATGGCATCTCAAGACGCTTGATTGTCTAAATTTGAAGCCGATTTCAAAAAACAACAAAGCGAGATGACCGATAAAATTGACACAATCTTAAAGGCCATCATTGATCGAATAACAATAACACTTCCTATAGATACGGTTAAGAACCCGAAACTGAATGTTAACTCTACCTCTTTAGTTTTGTCTGCTCGTTCTTACCCAATAGAAGACCCGCAATGCTCAACCCAAATCTACAGTTCGATCAACACTATCACAATATGTCCCAGAAACCAACAAATCTCTTTTGGACAGCCAAGAAGAAACGACGAAATGAGTAGGGCATACCCCGAAAGCATCAAACAAACATTAAACTTGAGGAAGACCAAAAGAATAAACCACAACTGGCAGCTAAAAAGACCCCCAGCTTGACTACTAAAATGGATCCAGCGGGATGACAAGAAAAGAAAGTTGTGTGGATAGATTTTGAAGAGCCTTTAGATTTTAATTGATACAGAAGGAACCGGTTTATGAATCATTTGAGTAGAGGAGATGCCTAGTTGTCTCATTATATTTGACTTTAAAATCAGGATGGTGACCCAAGAAACCTTAAAATTCCCTGCTATGTATATGACATTATGTTTCATGGCTATCGCCTACATTGACGTTGACCTACTACCCATGAACATCATGTCCTTAGCCTATTATAACTCTATTCGGGAATATGGAATACGAGGTATAAGAAAGAAATTTCATGGGGGACTCATAAGAGACATGCAGTATTTGTAGGAAATTATGAGTTACAGTTATGGATTCACCATTCTGGAAAAAATATTGTGGACTAAATTGACCCTAGTTTATCAACATGTGGTGTTTGATCAGGTACCTTCGTAGGAATTGATGTTCTTAGCTATAGATAGGAAAACAGAGTGTTAATGACTTTAAGGAAAGGTATTAGGGTCAAGTTACATTCATAGGTCACCATATAAGGATCCGGATAAGAAGTAAAATGACAATGCGCAATGGTCATGACCTATTATTCATCTGAGTAGATACTTTAGTGAGGTAGGACGCTATGATAGAGGATGTAGTGAGGGGCCATTGATTTAGATATTGGGTTTTATAAGGGTTCCTTTAAATTGGACCTGAATACCCAAAAACCCAGTTTAAAAAGGGAAGACAATAAAAGTGAATAACGATGAAGGAGAAGTCACGTTAAGGACTATGTGACTTCGGTCTCACTACAAAGTGTGAGGTAAATAAAGAAAAACGCTTCTTGGGAGGTAACCCAATATTTTATTTTCCCGCATTTAGGAGTGTCTTGTGTTTTAATTCTTCTCATTTATTCTTGTATGTTTGAATCAATTTTGTAATCATGCTTTGCTTTGTTTTTAACTTCTTCTTATTGACAATCAAAGGTATTTTGCATTAAATTAGTGTAAGGGAAAATATCTGGTTGTTAAGAACCAATTCAAACATATTAAATAAATTGTTAGATTATTTCGCGTCAGTTTTGACTAATATGATTGTAATGATTAATCCCAAGTTTTATGCAATGTTTCACACAGGATATAACTAACAAAATTGTGTGCAGGAAATTTTTTCAAGAAAAACAAAGAAGAAAATCTTTACAGTGGCTGGAAACGGCGTCAGGATAAATCCTGATGGCGTCACGCCCCCAGCTATGTGAAAATTCAAAAAATTTCAATTATTTTTTAATAATAAATTGTGTAATATCTAAAATTTGTAATTATCTTGTAAACCTGCAGAAACCTATGATTACATCATCACTTTCATCCTATCTTTACTGCCTTAATAGAGTCAAACCCTAAAATTTCGTTGTATATATATCTATCCCGCCGATTTTATGCTTGGTGTAGTTGTCTTTATCTTTGATTTACAGGTTATATTTAGTTTCCATTGGATGATTTTTGGATGACGATTTAACCAGTTGTCGCATGTTTCTTCTCCATTATTGAGCAAACCAGGGGAGTACTAGTTTCTTTCACTTGTTTTCTTTTCCCTTTATTCGTTTATACGAGTACTTCTAAAGAACATTGGGGACAATTTTCAACTTAAGTGTAGGGGAGAAATAAGCCTTAGAAACTATTCCTTTAATTGCCATTTGCGTTGTCCTTAAAATGATGGGTAATATATCGAAACATGTAATTTTAACCCAAATTTAAATTTTTTTATGACACATACCGACGAAAACCAAGTATTAATAGCGTCCCATGGATAAGAATTTATATGACTAGCACAAAAACCCTCAAAATTCCACCCCAAAAATGTGAGGTTCGCATTTTTATCTTTAGGAATTTGGGTATCCATTTTGATACCCAAGATAGTTTATACCTTTAGCTTGTTTGAGTTAAGGTTCAAATGCAGTCATATGTGTCTATTCCGTCGTTACGGATGTGTACGTATGGTCTTTGTCACCTTTTCTGGAACATTGGTATCGGTATTAAATTATATGAGTGTACCGATAGTATATTAAATTCTAAAACATGTTTTTGTGATGCATCCCGAGACCGCATAGTGAGTATTAGGAGTTGCTAGATAAGAGGCACTAGGATTAACCCATGTTTAAAACCTGTAGTTGTTATAATGGTCACCTCAATCATATAACTATCCCACACACGTGCTTCGCACTCATTTTTAGTGCAAGACTCCCCTAGTACAACCCTCTAAGCCTATTCTTTTCACGGTTCTCGTAATTTTCTGGTTAAACCAGACTATTAATGAAGAGCATTGTTACCCTTGAACCAATTGTTACACCCAAATCGCCTTAGCCCACCTTGTATGTACTCGCTTTTAGTACATTATTATATTAACCTAAGTTAATTATTGAGTACGCGGTTGCTAAGTCCTTATCCTTGTAAATAATGTTTTAAGACGATTGAGATTCATGGTAGTATTCATCTTATGAAGAATTGAAGAAGAAGTAATTTATTACCCCTAATAGAGCTCAATAAGCTCCATGTTATGTTGATCCAGCTCAATTTGAGTTATTAGTTAGATTGTAATTATCGAGTATGTAAAAAGTTCACGTGTAAGGGTTGTATCTTACACCCCATGATGTGACTATTTATATGTTTAAAGAAATGGCAGGCAAAAGTGTACGAAAACTCTAAAAAAATTATATATAAGAAATGTGAAAAGAAAAAATTATTCTTGTAGGGTTGCCATTTGTTTTTTTTTTTTTTTTTTTTTTTTTTACTTATGTTTATGTTTATCACTTAGAGACAAGAAAGAAAAAAGAAAGAGGATTGTGTGGAGTTTTTTTTAGAGTTTGTATATCTTGTCTGAGTCTTTGGCTTAGCAACCAAACCAACGTGTATTCGTATAAATAATTAGTTAACCCTTTCACCCCAAATTCACCCAAAAGTCACTCCCTAAATGTATCCCATCCATTTCCGTTTCCATTAATGTTATTTTACACCTACACCCACACCTCACAACCCTTTAAAAGACCTATTTGATGGTAATGACTAATACTTGCACCCATCGGTGGAGGTTTGATCCTTTACCAAGCCTATGGTAATTTATATGCTATAACAGGTAATGAGTGTTAATTTTCCGTTTCCCCCTTAGTTGTCTATAATTTACTATTATACCGCGAGTTAAGGAGAGAATACCAAACTCTAATGTGACGTGCTGAGTATATACCTTTTTGTGCTCCTTTTATGAGATGGTTCTTAGAAGTGTTGTGTGGTAAACTGCTTTTAAAGAGTAGGTTAAATGCCCCCGATATTGCTATTGTCTAGGTAGAAAAGCCCATTTGCTTGAGGACAAGCAAATTCCAAGTGTAGGGGTATTTGATGAGGTGTCATTTTATACACTATTTCGGGGTTTATTTAAATCCCTAAAAGCATGCAAATATGCCTGATTATGTGTTATTTCATTTGTTTTTAGTTTTTAGCTCTTGGATGCATTTGGTGAGACAATATCGTGACTTGATCATTAGGAAAGAAGACGGACAAGACTACGACTCTACACCAAGTATCGTGAAGAACCACGCATACAGAGCGTGGAGACGACATCACAAGTATAAAGTGACGCCGTCGTGATTTGCAAAGTAACGCCGTCAAGGATTTTGTGACGGCATCAGAATGTAGCCGCCTTAAAAAGGATCTAGAATCATCGATGTGGCAACGGCATCATGGCTTCAAAGCGACGCCGTCGCGTCGCTTTTCCTATAAATACAAAACCGATTTTAGGGTTTTAGGTGTGTAACTTTGTACAACTTTTGAGAGATAAACCCTAGTTATTCTAGAAGCTTTTAGGCCGTTCTCAGGGCCTCAAAACCTTTTTAACCTGAACCTTACTCAATGTTTTAATCAAGTATAGATTTATTTTATCTTTAATTATTCAATTTTTATGTATATGTGTTGTTTGATTGATTTATGTTCTTGCTTTCTTTATAAACCATGCTAGGCTAAAACCCTCCTTTCTTCCCCCCCCCCCCCCCCCCCCCCCCCCCCCCCCCCCCCCCCCCTCCTTTGTATTTACTTATGATTGTATGAAACATAGACTGTAGATCCTTTTAGTGTTGCTTCTTGTGATGGATGTACGCATTAGGCTTTAGAAAATTAGCAATAAGATATTAAATTGGCATAGACGTCTAGGGAAACGTGAGTGTGTAGAAAGAGATACATCTAGGTACAGGTTTCATTACTATCCTTACCCCTCCATTTTGGTTGTCCCTGTTTAGATACTCAATTACATTTAATATACTCTTAGGGGCCTTGTAATATGGTCTTCAATACCCTTCCCCCTTACTTTGTGCGTTGCCTTAACCGGATATTTAAATAGACGGCGGGTTTCGTGTATTCATTCTTGTCTTATGAATACTTACACAAATCATCACAAGTGTGACAAAGCAACAAGATTAGGAAAAACAATCTAAGGAGTAGTACATGATTAAGTAAATACATCTTTTTATCATAAAGTTATCACCAGTAGTTTAGATTATATTTAGTTTTAATTAGTTAAACAAACCAACCTCTTAAACCATGATATTTACCTGCTTTCATAAAAACATAAAAATACAAAAAGAATCTTCTCTCAACCCCGTAGACCTCTGTTAGATCATAATTGAGCCTTCCTAACCTATTCCCCTAGAGAATGATTTTAACCCTCGAATCTTGCCTATACTACACTGCAATCGATTTTTTTTTTTTTAAGGTACACTGCGCCTTGGAAAGTTCGTTAAAACTTCTTGCTAAAATCTTTACAAGACCCGAACATTAGTTGTGCACACAAATTAGTATCTTGAACAACTGCTTATTGTGTTTCTGTCATATATTGAGAGTACGGAATGATATTGCTATCAATTGTTATCTCATTATCTATAAAATCAACAGCTAGTGTTTGTTCAAAACCCTGCACTGCATGCACACTTTGATTATCCATATCATTATGATAGGGTTCATAAGTGATGGTACCTCAGTAGATTAAAATCTTGAAACCATAGTTAGAAAGATTGGCCATCAGATTCCGCTTGTGCAGTTAGAGACATCATCACCATCAGAATCATTAAGTATCTAGATCCTCAGGTGGAAGCCGCATACTTGGATATGGTTGTTGAGCAGTTCATGATCCGTCTAGAATGCATGGATCTGCAAGAATTGCCAGTTGTCTTATCCTAAAAAATCTTGATCCCAAATTCATGTGCTTCCGCCAACATTGCCTTTTCCTTAAACCATGCAGCATTCCTTAGCCTCTTAGGATGAGTGCATTGCCTAGCCATGTGTCCTTTACCTTGACAATTATGACATTTAACAACCCTTGCCTTCCCTCC
Source organism: Tanacetum coccineum (assembly GCA_026074375.1). Taxonomy (NCBI): domain Eukaryota; kingdom Viridiplantae; phylum Streptophyta; class Magnoliopsida; order Asterales; family Asteraceae; genus Tanacetum; species Tanacetum coccineum. Next base: position 10,874 of record BQNB010173257.1, read on the forward strand.
TGCATTATTTCCCTTAGAACTAGTAACATTACCCTTATAGCCAGTACCAGTATAACTTTGTCCTTGCCTCCCTTCAACATTTGTTGCACTAGTAACCCTTGCCGTCTTTAAATGGTGGGACCATGGTTTCTCGAGCTTAGAGGACAGTTCTGTTAATTGTTGGTTGAAGGGAACCATGAAGCAACTACAGCTGACAGGAAATCCATTGCCTTGTTGAGACAGACAATTGGATCATCTTCTTTAGTAAACACAGGAACAACAAGACTTGAGTCTAATTGAGGAAACTTAGTCATTGGTTGAGTTTAAACTTAAGGTGAATGATAAGCAATTTGTGGAACATATAAGGTTTGATGATCCATATGAGACTTGTATTGTTGTGATTGTGGAACGGATAAATGACAGATTTGTGGTTGTGATAAATGAGGTGCTGCATTCATTAGTGGATATGATTGAGGAGAGTGAACTTGTGGAATCATTGTGTTTGTTTGTTGAGGAAACTGTGTAGTGTTGTATGGAGAATGATAGTTGGTAATGTGAGACGATGGTTGATTGAAATTGGCAACAAAACGGCGTGAAGACGGAGATTCTTTGGTATTGTATTAGCATCAAGCAAATTTTCAGTTGCATGTGGCCTTATGTTTCTTTATGTTTGTTAAGAATGAATACAACTGATCAACAGTTTGGTAGTATGAAATCTATAGCAAACTTCACATCCATTACAATTTGCTCCATTGCGGCGGTAGACTGTTTTTTAGAAACTTGTCATTCTCTTGAATGGTTCATGACATGTTGATGAAGTTTTTGCTTATTGGTTAGTTGAGCAAATCTCCATAGTTACTGATACAATTGTATCACCCTTTACAATATGAAATCCTTATCATACTCATCATACATATTTACATTCACTTTCTTGTAATGACAATTTGTGCCTATAGAGTTTAAAACATATTTCTTGCCATATTATGACGTGTATTTGATATAAACATTAATGAAATTGGCATTGGTAGGTTGTGTGAGCTCGTTTACTTTGATAATGTAAGTTACGTTACATTATGGATGGAATAAAGCAAAAATCTTTCCATGAAAACGGTTGCATCTAATTTAATAGATGGAAATTATACTGAAGAAAATTGCATCTATTTTAATAGATGGATAATTACATAGAGGAAAATTGTGGGTTGTTATATATAGTTCCATATGACTCTTCCAAGTGTCATACATAAATTTTTCCAATGTGGGAGGACGGTTGTCCGCACCAGCAATGATCATGAATTCCACTAAAGTTGTCATTTTGAATTGATTGATTAAATGAGAAAAGATAACTTTTTGATCATTCGGTGATTAGAGGTTGTTGTATTAAAGTGATGTTTGATTAAGTGAATGAGTCTTGAGATTAATAGGATTTTACAATTCTTGATAAAACCGGGAAAATAAGTTAATATTTTACAGGATTTTACAAATCAAATAAAAAACCGTATAAATCACCTAATGGAAGTGGTATAATTCACCCAAGAGAAATGTATAATTCACCCAAGCAAAGTGGTATAATTCTCCCAAGCAAGTGGTATACTTCTCCCAAGAAAAGTGGTATACTTCTTCCAAGAAAATGGTATAATTCTCCCAAGCAAATGGTATAATTCTCCCAAACAAATGGTATACTTCTCCCAATGGAAAAATGGTATAATTTGCCTAAGGTAAATCGGGTATAATTCGCCTAAGGTAAATCATGTATAATTCGCCTAAGGTAAATCAGGTATAATTCGCCTAAGGTAAATCATGTATAATTCGCCTGATGGTATACTTCTCCTGATGGTATAATTCGCCTGGTGGTATACTTCTCCTGATGGTATAATTCGCCTAATGGAGCAGTATAATTCGCCTAAGCTATGTCGAGACCCAATTTTTTCAAAACACTCAAAGACTCACTTTTTGACGTTTTTACTCGATTTTTCTTGTACTTCTTACTATCCTAAGCCTATTAGAACCTTAAAAACACAAATTTAAGGTTTTGACACAAAAAATTTGAAATCAAGATTCTTGGTACATAAACATATTCGAACATAAAAAAACTTTAAAAGATCAAGTTTTTGGTATGTTTTCAAAATTTTACTTGTACTTCTAACTTATACTAGGATAAACTAAGAATAAAAATGAAAACTTTATGGTTTTTGAACACCCAAAAGATGAAGATCTTTTATGTGTTGCGTTACCAATACACGAACCAAAACAAAACCAAACAAAAACGCACACTAAACCTTACTAATCACCCCATGGCTCTTGATACCAATTGTAGAATATGTTATTTATCTAACTACTTAACCAATCAATAAGAAACTAGAGAGAGAAAGGAATGGGAAGAAGGTTTCTAGTGAGAGAAAGTAAAGAGAGAATATTAGATTGATGAGTGTGAGAAATGAAACCAACCAACATCCTCTCCAAGCTATGGAGAGGGTACTTATAATCCTATAGTGGCCGGCCATGGACCCTTTCATGGGCTTTCCATAGGCT
>BQNB010173259.1:0-13381 GCA_026074375.1 Tanacetum coccineum
ATGCACGAGCCCCACAAGTCAAAATACTCTATTCATCCGGGTTCTGAAAAAATGTATCAGGACATGAAGAAGCTAAGCAGGCTTCACAATACGTTTCATGTATCCAACTTGAAAAAGTGTTATGCCGCCGAACCATTAGCCGTTCCGTTGGATGGACTTCATTTTGATGACAAACTTCAATTCGTCAAGGAACCAGTCGAAATCATGGATCGTGAAGTCAAACAATTAAGGCAAAGTCAGGTCCCAATGGTCAAGGTTCGATGGAACTCTAGGCGAGGTCCTGAGTTCACATGGGAACGTGAAGACCAATTCCGGAAGAAATATCCACACCTCTTCACAAAGGCCGCATCGTCGTCAAGTGCCGCGTCTTAAGCCTTAAGGACAAGGCTCATTTAACTAGGGGAGACTATAACACCCCGTGTTTTAGGGTCATTTACGACGTCAATATATTCACTATTTATTGTTAGTATTGTAATGCGTTTGCTTTTTTATATCGTAATCGTTAAGTTAAATCGTGCAAGCTAAAAATTATCGTTCAATGTAAACGGGCATCAAACAATTAAATGTTTACATCAATCAAGTGTTAAGTAATTATTTTGAGGATAATTATTAACTTTATTCATTTTATTTTATTGTTGCGTAAAGTTTTACTTTTCGCGTGATAAAATGCTTTAAGTCATTACCGGTACACCAAAACATACCCGGAACCACCAAAACTTTTCTACGCTTCAACAAATACCCACAATTATACCCAATACCCAAAATTTGTAAAATAACATCACATATATCACCAATAAGCCAGATATGCAAAGATAGACACAAAGAAACTATCTACAAAACACCTCCCCTAAATTTCATAGGATGATATCACCTTTTAGGAACATTTAGATATATCTTTGCAAGACTTTCATGTTTATTTGACCAAGACTTTCCTTAATTCCCTTAATGTGTTCCTTGACTAGTCTCCTAAGTATATAATGCCTTATACTAGATAGAACACATACATCTCTCATTTCCTTGGTGAAAACAAAACAAAACCTCTCTATCCCTCTCATACATACCCACGACTCAACCCAAAACCCATACAAAATCCATACAAAACTCATTTAAAACATTTACACACATTCCTACATGATATCTAAGATAACCTAAGGTGATTTGAAGGTTTGGTTTAGGGTTTACAAGTGTTAAGTAAAGGAAAAGCAAGATTAGGGTTTAGCTTGGAATTAGGGTTTTCAAGACTTGTAAGCTAGGGTTTGGTTTCTAAACAAGGGTTTAGATCACTTTGTTCATCACTACACTTCATATTAAGGTTACCTAAAACTCTTAATCTCTTTGTTTTCATGATTTTATGCATATATAATATTTGTGTAGTTAATCACCATCTAAGAACATGTTTACTTGTAAAAATGGATTTTTACACTTGTTTATGATTTGGTAAACTTTTATATATGTTGTATGAATGTTCATATCATGTTATAATGGAAGTATAAGTAATGTACAAGTGTTGGTTATGTATAAAAAGTATATGTAAACAAGTTAACTAAAAAGTATACTTATGAAAGTTCATGGATAAATAAGTGTGTACACATTTGGATCTTGTGATTTTTGGACAATATATGGACTAATCATGGACTAGAGACCCTAAGGATGTAAGACATGTGATTATGAGTGTTGTAATGGACTTGTAACAAAGTGATTAAACTTAAAAGTTAGAAAAACTCATTTTAAACACATTTTAAGAAAAAGTTCAAAACCTTCTGTTTGAAATTCGAATTTAACATATATATTTTATGATTTTATAAAATACTACATGTCACAAGGATCGTGGGCATGTAGAGAACTCGAAAAACCGATTTATAACGAAGGAGATACGCTAATTTTAAGTTATACGTTAATTAAACGCGTTATAAAAGAAATTTTATAAAAACAAGTTATAAAATACTTCTGATATATAAGGTTTATTATTTTTCCCAGATAGTACATAATTTTAGGATTCTAAAACAATAAGAATCGTAATTTTTCAATCAATAACGAAGGAGTTATGAATTTCGCAAGTTTACGGTAATTAAAGTTTATAAAAATAATTTTATAAACTATGAACAGTAAAAATCACTATTCATAACAGATACATATTTTTGAAAAATGTTATATTTTGATAAGATTTGTAATTACGAAGACGTGCTCGAAAGAATCACTAAAATCGGAGCTAAAACGGATAAAATACGACATTTACGGGTTTTACGATAACTAAATTTATAAACTGTCATGAACAGTAAAAACCACTGTTCATCAGGGGACTAAAAATATGAAAATGTAATATTTTGATGACTCGTCTTAATACGAAAGCGTGGACATAAGAAACGTAAGAAACGGGCTTAAAACGAAGAAATTGCGTCGTTTTTGCTATTGAGATATTTATAAACGTTTTAACTTTATAAATATGATTTCACAAACACGATTAGATGGTGATGTAGCTATATAGAATTATATATGGTAGTAGTTATTCAAAGTGCTTAGAACTTATACGACCTATAATTAATTAGGTTGCATTCGGCGTTTATCTGACGCATTTTCTATGATATAATAATATTTGTTATCATTCACTCAGGTGATTCATAGGCCCCACATTATACAACTTAATGATTTACAATATTGGGGGTGATGAAACATCAGCATATTTAACAATTGGAACAGCAAGTTGACATTTCACATTACGATAACGAGTATTTGCCTAATATCGATAACCCTCTAAGGGCCCATTAATCAATGGAACTGTCATTACAGTTGTGAGCAGTGAAAAGTTATAAAAAGATCTATTTTGGGATTGACTCCCCCGTCTCGGTCGGTGAGTCATGCTCACGTGCACGTTAGCGACAACGAACGCATACCAATGTATGACATAAGAAGTTGCGGTTAGAACATCTCACCGAAGGGCAATGGTTGGCAATGTATATTGCAATTCCTACAAAGTCAAGCTTCCCATGTTCATAGAGCATAATAAAACTAATTACATTTATGCTGTATGCATTCTTTGCATTATCATGGGAAATCTACTGTCCTACATTATATATTTTAATAAACCTATTTGAATTCACTCAACAATATGTTGAACGTTAGAAGCAATTTTTTTCAGATCAATAAGCACGAGGTGAAGGGGTACATAGGGTGGTTTTGATTTGGATGTCAAGCATTAAAGTATTTTGACGCCCAATTAATTTTGTATATCGTTATGAGTTAGAAAATCTTTGTAATTTGAAACAAGTACACAATGAAGCATCGGGCATTTGTAACTAAACAATATGTTAAATCCAATGATCAGTTATGAAAAACGGATTTTAATTGTCGTTCTTATATATATCTTGTGTTATTGATCTATTAAGTACCACCCCACAACCATATTCCCCCGCTGCGACCCAATATTGTTGGTGTTATAGGTGAAATCTAGGCGTCGGATACTCCGGGAGTGGAGTAGGGCCAAGAGGTGACTTCGTAAAGCCGAACCACTATAATATCTTGGTGTCTTGGTTTTGGTTGTTGTCATTCCATATCCTCTTTACATTATTGGATTGTTGTTAACGTGTTTTCGTTTTGATAGTTTATTGCTTGTTTAATATTATCATTTGATTAACATATAACCGAACTATTACATTTTGAAAAGTAAAAAAACTATTCAATCCCGCCCCTTCTAGTTTCCACGAAGTTATTGTTTGCATAAAACAACTCCTTACCCACCACATTCTTTTTAGGTCAAAACGATATAAGATTAAAATAATGGGCAAAGCCCGCATGTGGGTTTTTGGGTCCATTAGGGTAACCAAGTTTATTGTCCTAATAAAATTGTTACTAATAATATATATATTATATATAAATATTTATAAAAATCAATATATGATATAAATATAAATATTTATAATATATTTATATGTATATGTAAATCTAAAAATATATATATATAAATAAATATATATAAATATATAAATAATATATAAAAGAAAAATATATAAATATAAAAAATATATATATAATATATATATATATATATATATATATATATCTATATATATATATATATATATATATATATATATATATATATATATATATATATAGATATATAAATATATATATATATATATATATATATATATATATATATATATATATATATATATATATATATTAATACATACATAGAATAAGATATATACATTAAATTAATACCAAATATATATATATATTATAAAATATCTATATAGTATAATATATATATATATATAAATGTATAATATATATATGTATATTATATATAATATAATGTATATATAAATATATATATAAAATGAATATATATATATGTGATATATGTATATATGTATATATGTATAAATGATGTGCATATATATATATATATAATATTATAGATATATATGATATATATAAATATACATAATATATATATATATACAATATAAATGTAGACCATATATATATATATATATAATAAATAAATGAAATATATATATATAAATATATATAAATATATATATAAAAATATATATATATAATGAATAAATATATTATATAATGTATATATAATATATATATATATATATATATATATATATATATATATATATATATATATATATATATATATATATACATATACATATATATATACATATATATATATATATATATATATATATATATATATATATATATATATAAATATACATATATATATATATATATATTGATTGATTACAATTATATTGGTAAATATAATATAATCTATGTATATATAATACTATATATATATATATATATATAAAATACATATATGTAAGTATATAAACATAAATGTTATTATAAATATATGTATATAATAAATATATTTATAAATATATAAAAATAATATATACATATCTAAGAATAAATACATATATGCTATGTGATATATACAATATATATGATCATGTTATATATTATATATATACATCTAAATTATTATTATATATATAATATAGTATTAGTCGACGTGTAAAATATATTGTATAAAAATAATGGCAAAGCCCGCAAGTGGGTTGGGTCATTAGGGTTTCCAGGTTATTGTCCAAATAAATATGATGAAATAATAACAACAAAAAATCTATACATATATAAATATATACTATAAAACAAAATATATATATATATATAAAATTTATATATATTAATGTATAAGAATAACTGTAAATATGTATATAAAAGTTCATATTAAAATATGTATAACAGATAATTATATGTATACAATATATAAGAATAATGAATATATATGTATATTGTATGAAAAAGTACTAAGTATATAAAGAAAAATATATTATATATACAATAATATCTATATCTAAATATATATATATACCATAGATAATGAATATATATAAATATATATGAATGATATTACCATCTAAATTTTTTATAAATGAATATAAATATATATGATGTAATAAATATATAAATAAAAATTAATATGTATATGTACATATTATATAAAAATGTAAATAAGTTATATATATTGTGCAATATCAAATATAAATAATATATATATATAATATATATATAAATATATATATAAATATATTAATATAAATAATAAACAATATTAAAAATAGATAAATATAAATATATAAATATATCATATATATATCTATAATATAAAACATAAGTGATGTATATAAACATTATATATATATATATATAAGAATATATGAATATAAATATATATATATAAATAAATAAATATGTATGTTATACAAACATATTATATATTTATAATATATATATATATAAAAAAATATATTTATAACAACCCACAATTTTCATAATTGATAAATAACTAAATATTAAGTTAAAATGATGTACAATCTTATCAGTTATATATGAACTCCACCTTTTTCAGGGAATTTTACGCATTATTTACAATTTACTAACTTTGCCAATATCTCAAATGCAATAATAACCTTCTAATCTCTGAAGAAAAACGGATTCAGACAAAACCTATCCGTATTGCGACCCCCTACCTTCATATATTCCAACAAACATCAAAACATAGCAAGTCTATAACATAATATCATATTACAAGGTCAATATTCCTAAAAGATTAACCAATTGCAATATCATACAAAATGGGCTTTAAAACCATTATCGGATTCCCAAAACCCTAACTCATGAAAAGGTTTAACAACCTAAAGTGATATGCACAGCAACTAAAGGGCATATGTACAAGTAAAATCTACATCTCAATTGAAATATATAATCTCTTTAAATCAATGTACAAGTCCATTAAAGCTCAATGAATAAGTCCAATAAGCTCCACTCCATAAAATATGCCGTTTTAACTCTCCATTTTCATTTCTCATCTCTTCACTATCACGTTATGAGCAAGCAACAATACTCATTTGTACACTGATGTAAACCCAAAATTATGTCTATTCATAAGCTTTTTCATACATCTTTTACACTCAAAACAACCCTAATTTCAAAACCCTAAACCCGAAACCCGATCAAGCTTCAAAACCATGGACCAGTTGTCTTGGCATTTTATCCATGGAAAACCCCAAACCAACACTCAAATTAATTTAAAAGCTTATTTTAACAATCATATCCAAATCCTAATCAATCCTTATCTCATCCAATACTTCATCATTTAACTCACATTTACGAAAAACCACGCTAAAAACCCTAAATGTACCATAAATGGTTCCATTAACCCGTTTACTCGTTTTAAAACCTATCTAATCCAAATAACCAACCTATGGCCATATAAACTCATAAAATGAGTTTAAAAAAATCATTAACTACAAATGAATTTGGCAAATGTCCCAGAAAACAAAGCACGAAAACCCTAAACGAATCCATAAAACCCAAATTGTGCCCTAATTTTGACATATGACCCGACACCCGTATTCCTTTCTTAATTTCAACCGCATATTTAACTTAAACCAACAACCAAAATTCATTGATAATACTTTATATAAGCCCTAGGATTTGTATTCCATCATTCCTAATCAAGATTATGCAAAATATAAGCCAAGAAAGTCAAGAAACCCCTCAACGAGCCCCTAGTTTAAACCGTACTCTCATCCCCATTCTTTTTCTTCTTCAATTCTAATAACCTATATAACCCAAAACTAATTGCCACCCTAATCTTTGCTAATTGACATAAATACCAACCTTAACAACCTATTGCAATAATCCTTAAACATATCATAACACAATGTACCATGTAAAAACCTATGAAACAACATGACGAACCCAAAAATTGACCGCCGAACCCTTTCAAACTAAATGTTATGACCCATTTAAACCATTCAAGTTCAAATAACCCATGTGAACCTGCATATAGTAATCATAGTAGCACTTACTAAGCAACTTTGACCTTAACCAAAGTCAAGAATGAAGGCACCATGTGCTCCTTTTTGCTTCTCTTTAGCCACGGCAGCAAGAAAGGTTTCCAACACTATCCACCTCATTCAAGCTACTCCCTATACCTTCTACTCTTGCATTTCTAGCCTTAACACATCTCCTACTAGCTTGTACATTTTGTCTAGATCAAATATGCCTAGGCTTACCTTCCTCTTGAACTGTGCACAGTATAAATAAAGCCATCCTTGTTCATTTTTCCTTCATCCCCCACTTCCACCTCTATAACCCTTCAAAGTAAGCAACTCCCTTGCTCAATATGAATACTAATAGATCAAGAAGTCTCAAGTACAGAAAAAATCAAAAGAAACCAAGAAGAACGAAGACCCCGGAGTCCGTTTACTCCTATCCGTACGAAAAAGCCGTCAGTCCGATTCTGACCCGTTTCCAAGCTATAAGCTTAAACCAGGTTCTATAAGCTTATATTCTGCTCAAGTAACGTCATAATGTTCATATGTTCTTGCTAAAATCATAATATAAAGCGTTGAACTCAAAAACCTAAGTGTTATGCCTTTTTGATCCAAAACCATACACCCGAAACCCTAATTTCTTGTTTTTACTTAAACTATGGATTAAACTTGTAAATTTTTGTTATAATCAATCCTAATAAGCTATTATAATGTTAAAATAAGTGCTTCATGGTCAAAGAGGGCATTGTCCTCGGCCATAAGATTTCGAAATCTAGGATTGAAGTAGATAGGGAAAAAGTTGATGTTATTGCAAAATTACCTCCTCCCACATTCATCAAAGGAATTTGGAATTTTCTAGGTCACGCCGGGTTTTATCGTTGATTTATTCAAGATTTTTATAAAATCACCCGGCCAATGACCCATCTTCTTGAAAAAGAGACTTCGTTCATTTTCTCGACCGAGTGTAGAGAGGCATTTGAGACCCTTAAGAAGAAACTAACCGAAGCTCCGATATTAGTTACCCCCGATTGGGACTTGCCTTTTGAAATTATGTGTGATGCTAGTGACTTTGCAGTTGGGGCAGTCCTAGGGCAACGTAAGACCAAACATTTTTAGCCTATACACTATGCTAGCAAGACTATGACCAATGCCCAAGCTCATTATACTACTACAGAAAAAGAATTATTTGCCGTGGTGTATGCTTTTGAGAAATTTCGACCGTATCTAGTCTTGTCGAAGACCATAGTGTATACAGACCACTCGGCTCTCAAGTATCTGCTCGCTAAGCAAGATGCTAAACCGAGATTGCTCCGTTGGATTCTTCTCCTCCAAGAATTTGATGTCATTATCCGTGATAAAAAAGGAGCAGAGAATCTAGCGGCCGACCACTTGTCTAGACTAGAGAATCCCCATCAAAGTGATCCCGAGAAAAAGGAAATTACCGAAACATTTCCTCTCGAGACACTTGGGATGGTGACTTTTCGTGGTGATTCTAACACCCCATGGTTTGCCGATATTGCAAATTACCATGCGGGGAACTTTATTGTAAAAGGGATGTCGTCCCAACAAAAGAAGAAATTCTTTAAGGATGTTAAGCATTATTTTTGGGACGACCCCTACTTGTTTAGGATTTGTGCGGATCAAGTGATTAGACGGTGTGTATACGGCCAAGAAGCCGTTGATATCCTCACAGCTTGCCACAATGGACCCACCGGGGGACATCATGGTGCCAACTACACCGCTAAGAAAGTCTTTGATTCCGGTTTCTATTGGCCGACGATTTATCGAGATGCCCATGACTTGGTCACACGGTGTGACGCTTGTCAACGTCAAGGCAAAATCTCGCAACGTGATGAAATGCCTCAAAATGCAATTCAAGTTTGCGAGATCTTTGACATATGGGGCATCGACTTTATGGGCCCGTTCCCGTCTTCACGAGGGAACAAGTACATTCTCGTGGCCGTTGACTACTTGTCAAAATGGGTTGAAGCGAAAGCGCTCCCCACTAATGATGCCCGAGTTGTTTGTAGGTTCTTAAAATCTCTCTTCGCCCGTTTTGGAACTCCTCGTGCTATTATTAGTGATCGCGGTACTCATTTTTGCAATGACCAATTCGCAAAGGTCATGCTTAAATATGGGGTTACCCACCGACTTTCTACCGCGTATCATCCACAAACGAGTGGACAAGTGGAGGTTTCAAATCGTGGTTTGAAACGTATATTAGAAAGAACCGTAGGTGAAAACCGTGCTTCTTGGTCCGATAAGTTGGAAGATGCATTATGGGCTTTCCGTACCGCATTTAAGACACCCATCGGGTGCACTCCTTATAAGCTTGTGTACGAAAAGGCTTGTCATCTTCCCATCGAACTTGAACATAAGGCATATTGGGCCTTGAAGCATTGCAATTTCGACCTTAAGACCGCGGGTGATCACCGGAAAGTTCAAATGAATGAACTTAATGAACTTCGTGATCAAGCTTACGAGAACTCTTTAATCTACAAAGAGAAAACGAAGAAGATTCACGACTCCAAAATCAAGAACCGCGTCTTTAACGTTGGTGATCGAGTCCTTCTCTTCAATTCTCGATTAAAGATTTTCTCGGGCAAGCTTAAGACCCGCTGGACCGGACCGTTCACCGTCACCCAAGTTTTCCCTTATGGTACCGTTGAGTTATCTTCAACCAACGGACCTAACTTCAAGGTGAACGGTCATAGACTCAAACATTACTTTGGAGGGGACATACCACCCATGGTTGTCCCGGATCTCCAAACCTTCCCCATGGACAATTAAATTCGGGGTCGAGTCAAGCTCGTGACTCGGTTAACAAAAACAAAGCGCTTCTCGGGAGGCAACCCGTGTTTCTATAAGTTAGGAATGTGTAATATTTATGAAACAAAAACTGGAGGGACTTAAACATTGGTTATAAATTCTCCAAACCTTCTCACTTGAAATGTAAATGTAGGGTAGATCAGCGGTGACTCAGGTTAAAAAAAACAAAGCGCTTCTGGGAGGTAACACCTTTTTCTATCTGCTTTTCTAATTGGCTAATAAGTGTGACGTTAGGGGCCGCCTCTTCTTTCTCGTGTTTTTGATGTGTGATGATTGTTAGGATGACCCAGAAGTAGAAAGACTCGCTGCCCGTAGGTTTTGTCCAAAGACTCACTCGATCGTTATGCCTTGCATGCGTATTTTGGAAGCGTATATCCTTGATGTATTGACTATACTTTAATTCGTTGGCATAATTAATAAAGACTTTAGATTTACGTGAGATTCCCTTTTATATTAGGAATATACATTGAAATTAGTATGAGGGGGTGGCAACCCCCACATTGAGGACAATGTATCGTTCTAGTATGAGGGGAGAATCTATCGATTTGATCTCACTTGCATTTGTCTATGTCTTTCACGTAACCCCGTTTTACCAAGAAAATACAAAAAAATGTGATTTTATGCCAAAATTTAAAAAAATTTGCAAAAATAAAATAAGTGTTTATCACAAATGTTGACTTTCCGCTGGTGAGAATAAGAATAATTTTTGACTTGACCGAGCGTGTTGAGCTCTAGCTTACTCCCTTAACCTTTATAAATGTATAAGCTTTTGCTAGTCTTTTATACAAGAAGCTTTAAAATGCGAATTCTAGCTCAAAAGGCCAAGATTTTGCAAGTTTCTATAAATGACTTTAAATATGCAAAGCTTAATTTTATTTGGCTAAGCATTCGCGGATCTTTTTATTAAAGATTTTAAATTTGCGAAGAACGAGAAATGATAGAGTTAAATATAAGTTGGAATGCTAAGCAAGGATTAGTTGGAAATCTTAAAAGCTCATAAGTGTAATTTGTGGTTTTTTCTCCCAGTAGCTTCTAAAATGACTAATAACACGTGTTCTTTTTTTAAAGACAAGTAAGAAGAGCTTTTATCACTCTGAAAAGTCCTGTTGAAGAATCAACCTTTTTATAGTAAAAAAAGCTTTATCGATGAATTGATAAATAAGAGTTTTTGATCAAAAATATGTTTTAATTTTCTAAAAAGAAATTTTCCCTTTATACGGTGTAAATATAAATGTTGCAAAAAAAATGAAAAAATGAAAATGATGTGAAAAATATAATAATGTTGCTAGTATATGTTGCTTAATAAATAAAGGGAAAATGATCTTGTTATCTAAAATTTAAAACTTCCTTTTGAAAATTAAACTGGTTAATCCTTACAAAATTTTGAAACAGATACGTTTTGTAATTCTGATCAGTAACTCTTGAGGTTCAAAAAGCCTGTGCCAGTTGAACGATGAGGTCGGGAGCTCTGATGCTGAATTTGATCCGAAGGGAGACATTCGTCTAATTGAAGAAATGTTAAATAAAGACTCGTACTCTCCTCTCCCTCTGAAGGACCTAAAGTGTGCAGAACTTAAAAGCGTTAAATCCTCGGTTGATGAACCTCCAGAGCTTGAACTCAAGGACTTGCCTTCTCATCTTAAGTATGCATTTTTGGAGGGTACCAATAAATTACCCGTCATTATTACTAAAAATTTGAAAGACAAAGAGAATGAACGCCTCATAAAGGTTTTAAAATCTCACAAGCAAGCAATTGCTTGGAAACTCTCTAACATTAAGGGTATTGACCCGCAATTTTGCACTCACAAAATCTTAATGGAGGATGACTTTAAACCGACGGTCCAACATCAAAGAAGGGTTAATCCAAAAATTCATGAAGTTATCAAGAAGGAAGTTGTAAAACTCCATAATGCCGGATTGATTTACCCTATCTCGGATAGTTCGTGGGTTAGGCTCGTGCATTGTGTACCCAAAAAGGGTGGAATGACCGTTGTGACTAATGAAGATAACGAGTTAATTCTGGCTAGGTTAGTTACCGGGTGGTGTGTTTGTATTGACTATAGGAAACTTAACGATGCTACCCGAAAAGACCATTTCCCGTTACCCTTCATGGACCAAATGTTAGAACGATTAGCTGGGAACGAGTACTATTGTTTCTTAGATAGATTCTCTGGGTATTTTCAAATCCCTATTGACTCGCAAGACCAAGAGAAGACAACTTTCACTTGCCCTTATGGAACGTTTGCCTATCGACGTATGCCTTTCGGTTTATGTAATGCTCCTGGCATGTTCCAAAGGTGCTTGATGGCCATTTTCCACGACATGATCGAGGAAACTATGGAAGTCTTCATGGATGATTTCTCAGTCTTCGGGGATTCCTTCTCATCTTGCCTCTCCCATTTAGACAAAATGCTTAAAAGGTACGAATACACCAATCTTGTTCTAAATTAGGAGAAGTGCCATTTCATGGTCAAAGAGGGCATTGTCCTTGGCCATAAGATTTTGAAATCTAAGATTGAAGTAGATAGGGAAAAAGTTGATGTTATTGCAAAATTACCACCTCCTACGTCCGTCAAAGGAATTCGGAGTTTTCTAGGACACGCTGGGTTTTATCGTCGATTTATTCAAGATTTTTCTAAAATCGCCTGGCCAATGACCCATCTTCTTGAAAAAGAGACTCTGTTCATTTTCTCGACCGAGTGTAGAGAGGCATTTAAGACCCTTAAGAAGAAATTAGCCGAAGCTCCAATATTAGTTGCCCCCGATTGGGACTTGCCCTTTAAAATTATGTGTGATGCTAGTAACTTTGCAGTTGGGGCAGTCCTGGGGCAATGAAAGACCAAACATTTTCAGCCAATACACTATGCGAGCAAGACTATGACCGATGCCTAAGCTTATTACACCACTACGGAAAAAGAATTATTGGTCGTGGTGTATGCTTTTAAGAAATTCTGACCTTATCTAATCTTGTCGAAAACCATAGTGTATACAGACCACTCAGCTCTCAAGTATCTGCTCGCTAAGTAAGATGCTAAACCGAGATTGCTTTGTTGGATTCTTATCCTCCAAGAATTTGATGTCATTATTCGCGATAAAAAAGGAGCGGATAATCTAACGGCCGACCACTTTTCCAGACTAGAGAATCCCCATCAAAGTGATCCCAAGAAAAAGGAAAT
>BQNB010173261.1:2103-13380 GCA_026074375.1 Tanacetum coccineum
GTTTAGAATAGATGTCTCATTTTTTTGGTCAGCTCCTAGTACTTTTATTCCAGCAACAAGAAAACAAACACAAGAGTACTTTGAGGAAAATGTGAAATCTTTCGATTTCAATGACAGATTATTATCCATTGGTCAAACACATATATGTTTGGCGAAAATAACGGTAGCAAAAAGCATCAGAAACGCAGCAAAAAGCAATAACAGTAAGCATTAACAATTTGTTCATTATGGCTTCCACCGCCGCCACCATCAAATTCCGTCTCCATCCTAATTAATCACCGTCCTCCAAATCTTATCAATCGTGTCCACCCATAAAGACTCGATTTATCTTGTTTTTAATTCTCCCTGTTTTATTTTCCCTGTTTTTTGATCTCCTTTCAATCCAAACTCTGTTATTTTCGTTCATTATGGCGGCTAGAAATCGTTCAAACTCCGACCACACTCGATTGATTTCCAAATCAATTTTTGTTACCAACTTTCCGGATAACACCTCTGCTAAAGATTTATGGGAGGTGTGCAAAGGTTATGGGACCGTCGTCGATGTTTTCATTCCTAATCGCAAATCGAGATCAGGGAAACGGTTCGCTTTTGTTCGGTTTATTAAGGTGGGTAATGTTGATCGTCTTGTGGAGAACCTGTGTACCCTATGGATTGGGCGTATGCATTTGCACGCAAATGTTGTTCGTTATGATCGTCCTCCAATTAGCTCCTCTCGGCCAAATGTTGCCCCTAGACCTACTGTTAAATCCGTTTCCAGACCCTCTGCTAATGGTGCTTCGTCGTTTGTTTCGGTTCTCAAAGGTAATCCAAATACTATCAACCATATCTCAACATCCCCTGCTATGGTTTTGGACGATGAGTGTTTGGTGGAACGCGACCTCGATAACTTTGTGTTGGGGGAAGTCAAGGATTTCTCCTCCATAAACAACCTACTTATTTTGCTTTCGAATGAGGGCTTTCAGCATGTGAGACTTGTGTACTTGGGCGGTCTATGGGTCATGATTGAATTGCCATCGATCGAGACTAAAACGAGGTTTATGAAGCACGTTGGAGTCGCTTCCTGGTTTAGTCAATTACGCACGGCTCAGTCGGATTTTGTATCTAGGGAGCGGATTGTATGGATAGATATAGAGGGCGTTCCTCTCCACGCCTGGTCGCGTCCAACTTTTTCTAAGATTGGATCTCGTTGGGGAGAGGTGTTAGAACTTGAAGATAATAAGGACGACTGTTTCGCTCGTAAGCGCATATGTATTAAAACGAAACAAGAGGATAACATCCTTGAAAAATTTAAGATTATTGTTCGTGGTAAAATCTTTGTTGTAAGAGCTAAGGAGCTTTTCGTTTGGTCTCCGTCCTTCAAAGGAGTTAATGATGCCGAGTTTGTTTCTGACGATGATTCTGTTAATGGAGAGGAAGAGAAAAATGACGATATGAGTAAGAAGGTGAATTTGGAAGATGAAAGTGATATTGAAGGCGTATCCGAAACGGTTTTTGGTGACCAGGATGATCCCTTGGTTCAAGAGCTTAACCAGAACTCTCTACCAAACGAAAAGGAGATTTCCAGTGATCCGTTTAATCTTTATAACCTTATTAATAAACGGGATAAAGGAGAGGAAAACACTGGATTGGACTCTAGTTTACCTTTCCCACCTGGTTTTACACCTGCTGACCAGGTAAAATCAGACAGAAAAAACTCTCCACTTCACAGTCACTCGGGAGGTCTTAATTCTCGCGTCTTGGAGGAATCTCAGCCTACTAAAGATCAAGGTTCCCCAAAGGATAATCTTAACCAAAGAGTAGGCGGCTCTATATTGGAGGTTATAGACGACATGATCAAGGTTGGTCAAGCTATGGGTTTTACGATGGAAGGGAGTAAGAAAGACATGGAGAAAATTATTGGATCTCAAGGAGTTTGCGATGGTTTCAAATGAATTGTTTATCCCTAAATGTTCAAGGCCTAGGATCCAAGGCCAAAAAGGATTGGATCAAGGAGTTAAACAACAAACACAAGGTGAATTTTCTTTCTATTCAAGAAACGAAGTCAGATCATATTTCTGATATGGACATCAAATCGTTATGGGGTAATTCTAAGTTCGATTGTACTATTAGTGAATCCGTCGGTAATTCGGGTGGCATTTTATGCGTTTGGGATCCAAGCGTTTTTTGTAAAGAAAATCACATCATCTCGGATAACTTTATTGCGCTTTATGGTTCATGGGTCTCCAAGAAGGTGAAGTTACTTATGATATCTATTTATGCTCCTCAATCCTCCGCTAGTAAGCGTATTCTATGGAATTACATTTCGAATCTCATTGGCTGTTGGGATGGGCATTATATGGTCATGGGAGATTTCAATGAAGTTAGATGTGTGAAGGATCGTTTCGGTTCGGAGTTTAATGCTCAAAGTGCCAATGAATTCAATTGTTTTATTTCTAACTCGGGGCTAATCGAAATTCAGTTGGAAGGTTACTCATTTACTTGGTCTCTTCAATCGGCCAAGAAAATGAGTAAATTAGATCGTTTTTTAGTTTCGGATGGCTTACTCTCGGTATTTCCTCATCTATCGGGAATTTGCCTTGATAGACATCTCTCGGATCATCGCCCTATCCTACTTAGGGAAGTGATTTTTGATTATGGGCCTTCTCCTTTTCGGGTCTATCACTCTTGGCTTAATTTTCAAGATTTCGATAAAATGGTTTTGGAAACGTGGAATAACATTGATATTGATGATAGAAATAAGATGGTTCGTTTTAAGAAGAAATTGCAAATCCTTAAAAAGAAAATTCGGTTATGGGTTAATGATTATCGCAAAAAGCAATCTGGTCACCTCGAGGAGCTTCGTTCTAATCTGCGAGATATTGACAAAGAGTTAGATCAAGGGGGTACAAACGAAGTCATTCTCCAGAGACGGTTAGAGATTTTGAAAAACTTGCACGATATAAATTCTGCTAATGCACGTGATTATATGCAAAAGGCTAAGATTCAGTGGGCTATCGAGGGCGATGAAAATTCTAAGTTCTTTCATGGAATCATCAATCGTAAACGTGCGAATTTGGCCATTAAAGGTGTTATGGTGGATGACCCATGTCGTGTTAAAGAAGAATTCCGTCTTCACTTTGCTAATCGGTTTCGAGCTCCAGTCGACACTAGGTATAAACTTAATTATACTTTTCCTAATAAGTTGCAACCTGATCAGATGGCCACTTTGGAGAGCCCGATTTCCAGAGACGAAGTGCGTAATGCGGTGTGGGGCTGTGGTGAGAACAAATCGCCGGGCCCTGATGGGTTCTCGTTTGAATTTTTTCGCAAATTCTGGGATACCGTAGGTTCTGATTTTTGTGAGGCGGTGGAATGGTTTTTCAAACATAGCTCTTTTTTTAGAGGATGCAACTCTTCGTTCATTGCTCTCATCCCGAAAAATCAAGATCCTAAGTTCGTTAACGATTATCGTCCTATTAGCTTGATTGGGAGTCTTTATAAGGTTGTTACTAAAATCTTAGCCAATCGGCTTTCGTCGGTCATTCCTGGGCTTATATCGGATGTTCAAACGGCGTTTCTTCCTAATAGGCAGATTTTGGATGGCCCCTTTATCATTAATGAACTTCTTTCCTGGTGTAAGCATAAGAAACAACAAGCTATGGTGTTTAAAGTCGACTTTGCTAAGGCTTACGACTCTATAAGGTGGGATTTTCTATGGATGTGCTTACTGCTTTTGGTTTTGGTCCTAAATGGTGCTCGTGGATTCGTGGTTGTCTTCATTCTGGTATGGCTTCGGTTCTGCTCAATGGTAGCCCTTCGTCCGAATTCCAATTTTATTGCGGTTTGAAGCAAGGAGACCCCTTAGCGCCTTATCTCTTTTTATTAGTCATGGAGTCCCTCCACCTTTCGGTTTCTAGGGCCATTGAGGCGGGGATTTTTAAGGGCATCAAAATTGATTCAACTCTAAATCTTTCTCACCTTTTTTATGCGGACGATGTGGTCTTTATAGGCGAGTGGTCACCTTCCAACCTTTCTGGTATTACCAATATTCTCCATTGCTTTTCCTTATTGTCTGGTCTTTCGAATCACCTTAAAATGAGTAATCTGTTGGAGTTGGGGTTCGTTCGCAGTATATTTCAAAGATGCGGCTGTGAACCTAGGTTGCTTGACTATGAAAACCCCATTTAAATATTTAGGGGTGATGGTTGGTGGTATTTGTGCCACTTCTCAGGCTTGGGAGGATACCATAGGAAAGCTTAAGGCTCGGCTCTCCAACTGGAAACTCAAAACCCTCTCGGTAGGAGGGAGGCTTACCCTCCTTAAATCGGTTCTAGGGTCGACACCTATCTATAATCTGTCCATTTATAAAGCCCTCAAATCTGTGCTTCATTCGATGGAGTCCTTGCGAAGGAACTTCTTTAATGGTTCTCAATGTAATGAGAGGAAAATAGCATGGATTAAATGGACCACGATTCTCGCATCCAAGAAAAATGGTGAATTCAAGTGACAAGGAATTGAATAAGGAGTTTTCACCAACGATAAGTGCTAAGGTAATGAACAATTCTCAAGTGGTCCATGAAGATGTTTCGTTTAACTCTGTTGGGGGAAGTGGGAATAATAAAGGGGGATCTGTTTTGGGAGTGCTCGATGAGATGATTCGTGTGGGTAGGGCTATGGGGTATTCTATGGAGGGGTGTGAAAAAGATATCGAATCCATCATTAATAGCAAAGGAGACGAGGCTGTTTTTAGATGAATTTTATGTCTTTAAATATTCAAGGGCTTGGTAGCAAGTCCAAAAAGGAGTGGGTAAAGGAGTTATCTAATAATAATAAACTTAATTTTATTGCAATTCAAGAAACGAGATGGAGAGGTGTTCACATGGATGGGAAATTTTATGTGGGGTAACTCGATTTTTGCTACATGTTTAGTAAAGCGGCTGGTAATTCTGGTGGAATTCTTTGTTTTTGGGAGGGAATTTTTTTTTCTTTTTCAAGAAAGATTATGTTACGATCTCGGATTCGTTTGTAGCCATTTATGGATGTGGATCCTAGTAAATAACTAAGCTTCTTGTTGGGTCTATTTACGCCCTGCCAACATCCTTTTATTTGAGACGGGTGTTATGGGAATATTTACTGATTTTGTTGGGACGTTGGAATGGAGAGGCTATTTTAATGGGGGGACTATACCGAAGTGCGTCAATGTTTGAAAGTCGAGTTAGTGTTGTATGTTAAAACGCTAGCTTTTTTAATCAATTCATATCTTCTTCTGGTTTAGTGGATATTAAAATGGAGGGTTACACGTTTACTTGGTCACACCCTTCGGCGGAAAAAATGAGTAAGTTGGATAGGTTCCTTGTTTCGGATGGTATTCTTACTATTTTCCCCTCCATTTTGGCGTTATGTTTGGACCGGATCTTTCGGGACCATCGTCGATTTTGTTGTGAAGTTAAAGTGGACTTGGGACGAATTCCTTTCAAGGTTATATCATTCGTGGTTCAAAACTCGTTGGTTTTTGATCATTATGGTGGAACCAGACTTGGCGCGCCTTGGCCTTATTCGGGACAATAATAAAATGATTCGGTTTAAAAAAGAAGTAACCACACACGAAGCTCAAAAAAGTTATAAGGTTGTGTTGTTAACGATAGAAAATTCAAGAGTGCAGGTTCTAAGAACTCATATTGTTTTGGCTCGGTGATATTGATAACGTTTGGATCAATATGGGCCTATTGATTCGTTGATTTTTAGGCGACAAGACTTAATGAGTTATCCTGAATGATTAAAGGAGATGGAAGATATGGATTTCGTCCAGAAAGCATAAAGTCGGTATGGGCGATTGTAGGTGATGAGAACGCGAAGTATTTTCATGGATATCATTAACAAGAATCGGTCTTATCTAGCCATCCGTGTGTGTTTGTTGATGGTACGTGGTGCACATGATCCTTTCTTAGTGAAGAAAGCTTTTATAGAATCCACTATGAAGCTCGTTTTAATAAGCCCACAAAGGCTAGATTGAAACTCAGTTTCTCCTTTCCGAATCGGTTATCTACAGATCAGGTTGCCGACTTAGAGCGTCATGTGTCTCATGATGAGATTAGATTGGCTGTGTGGGATTGTGGAGTCAATAAGTCAACGATGCCGGACGGTTCACTTTTGAATCTTTTAGAAAATTGTGAAGTTTTGAGTACGGATTTTTTGGGATGCAGTTGTGCATTCTTTTAAACAGGCTCGTTCTCTAGGGTTGTAACTCTTATTTTATGCTCTATCCCAAAAGTCCTGGATGCAAAATTCGTCAACGATTATCGCCCTATTAGTTTAATAGGGTGTATTTATAAGGTCGTCACTAAGATTTTGGCAAGCCGTTTGGCTATGGTTATAGGCAGGCCTTGTATAATTACTCAATCCGGTTATGTTGCTGGAAAAACAGATCTTGGATGGTCCTTTCATTTCTTAACGAAGTGCTGATTGGTGTAAAAGGAGAAGAAGAAGAATGCGTTGTTTTTTATGTTGATTTTGCTAAGGCTTATAAACTCGGTTTCGTTGGGACTTCTTGCTTGACGTCATTGAGGCTTTTGGATTTCGGTTCGGACTTGGTTTCACTTGGATTAGAGGTATTTTGATTTTGCTAAGCTTCGTTACTAGTTAATGGGAAGTCGTTCTGACGAGTTTTTCATATTTCATCGGGGTCTAAACAGTGATCCGCTATCGCCTTTTCTTTTTATCTTGTTTTGGAAGCTTTGATTTATCCGTTTGTAAAAGCAGTTGATGAAGATGGTGTTAAGGATTCAGTTCAGGGATCTTTGCTTTTATCTCATTTATTTTATGCGGATGACGCCTTTTTTATGGGTGAATGGTCTGATAATAATTTGAGAGGTATTATCAATATTCTTAAATGTTTCCATCTCGCGTCGGGATTACAGATTAATATTCATAAGAGCCAAATTTTGGGTGTGGGGGTCTACCTGCGTTAAAGAGTTTGAAGAATATGCTTATGCTTTAGGTTGCACTACTTATGGAAAACAAGTTCCGTTATCTTGGGGTTATGGTGGGGGCTGGGATGACTCGTCATAAGGCTTGGGATGATGTAGTTTTAAAGCTTCAATCGCGTTTGTCTAAATGGAAAGCGAAAACTCTCTCGATTGGTGGTAGGCTTACTTTGTTAAAATCAGTTCTCGGTGCATCTCCCCTTTATAACATGTCCAGTTTTAAGGTTCCTAAAGGCGTGCTTAAGGTTATGGAGTCCAAATTCGTAGTAACTTCTTTAAAGGTGCCAGCATGTTGGAGAAAAAAAATTTCCTGGAATGCGTGGATAAGGTGTTAGCTTCGATGAAGAAAGGGGTTTGGGGATTCGAAGTTATTTCGCTCTTAATCGATTGCGGCTCCTCTTATAGTGGGTTTGGCGTTCGTTTCTCAAGATGATTCTTTGTGGTTTCGTTTGTTATCCAACGCGTTCCATGGGGATAAGATTGATTCTCATTCAGTTCGTAAGGTTTCACATATGGGTTCGATTTTGAGGAAGTTCAAGTGCTTAAGTCATCTGGATTTGATTTCTTGTCGTATTGCTCTAAACGTTATCGAAGGATGTCACAATCTTACTAGTTTTATGGAAAAGAGACTTGGCTAGGGGATTTCCCTTGTGGGTTGTTGTCACGCGTTTGTTTGCCCTTGATTTGCTCCATTATTTGTATCGTGGCGGTAAGAGGCTGGCCCCTGGATAGTCATTTCGGAGATCAGTTGAGGAGGGGTCGAAACAGCACACGAATTCTCAGATTTATGTTCGTTTTTGAAGTCAGTGGTTCTTTTCATAAGTTCTAATGATCGTTGGTATTTCTCCCTTTTCTAGCGTGGTGAATTTAGTGTGAAAGATACTCGTCTTGCTATTGATGATTTGGTGCTTCCCTCTCATTCTGAGCCGACTAGGTGGGTTAAGTTAATTCCTATTAAGATTAATGTTTTTATGTGGCGAGCTCGTCGGGGGTGTTTGCCTACTAGATACAATCTGGTCCAAAAAGGTGTTATTTTGGAGTCCACTTCTTGCCCGGTTTGTTTTTCGGATGAAGAGGATTTATTATTTACTTTCATCATATTTTTTAAAATTTTGTGCTCTTAAATTCAATATTCATTCATTTTGATTTAGTTATATTAATTCTTAGTTTTTTTTCATTTTTAATGCCCTTAAAATCGCCGCTTTGCGCGGATATCATGCTAGTTTTGTATAACTTATTCAAAATTTAACAACTAGAGTTTTATTAATTATATTTTTTTTTGTAAATTTAACACGTAAATTTTTATGTTCTTTTTCGCTATCAAATTTATCAAAATTTGATCAATTTTGACGTTCAATTAGCCAATGAAAATGCTCAATTTCTTCAACCTGGCAAAATCAAGCTCTCCCATTATTTCAGTGAGAACTCTTTAAAAATTTGATTGACCATTTTATATTTCTCTTATTATATAAGTGATGTTACTTCACTATACTATTTTCAAGCTTATTTATGTAACATGATAAAATAATGTGGGTGGTGTGTGTAACAAATGTGAGAGAAGAGCGAAATTTATGAGTTGTTGGTTAACGTGATACTAGAAAAATTATGTGCAAACAATAGGGTCTTTGTTAGAAAATTAAGAGCTTGGAATAAAGATATGCTTATTTGAATTGTGAGATGAAAACATTAAAATTGTTAAAAGTCTATCGATAAATGATTTTAAGAAATAAGTAGTATCACTAGTTTTGTTGTAACAAGAACATAAACTCACAATTTACCAAAACGAGGTTTGGAACCCATGCTCTGCCGCGCAGCGTGAGAGACTAACTCTAAAACGAACCGATAACCCCAAGGGCCATTTTCGTAAATTGTCGATGAAAATATTTACGAAAATAGTCCCCGAGTTATTGGTCAATTGCAAAGCTAGTCCTATTTTTTATTTTAAATATTAAAGTTAAAAAAATTAAAAAATAACGGTTATTACGTAACGACCATTAAACAACGATCATTAGTACTAACGACCGCTAGTATTTTTTTAATATTAAGTTGGCTTCGCAAAATGTGTAAGTCACATTTACTAAGGCAAATACTGCCTTTTAATATATGTAATCTGAATCGTTTACCAACTCGTGTAAACCTGCAACATCGTAGTGTTTTGGTTTCGGATCCTTCATGTCCTATTTGCCACTCAGAAGATGAAGACTTAGCGCATTTGTTTTTTCGATGTAGTTTGGTCACGGACATCGTTAGGCTTGTCTGCCGGTGGTGGAATATAGCATGGGCGTCGATTGATTCGTATTCCAATTGGCTTCATTGGTTCAATGCTATCAGATTAAGTCCTAAAGTTAAAGATTTGCTTGAAGGAGTTTTCTACATAACATGGTGGAGTATTTGGAGGTTTCGAAATCAGGTCCTCTTCTCGTCTCTCGTCCCCCGCAAAGATGTTCTTTTTGATGATATAGTGTCGCGTTCTTTCACATGGTGTCGTTCTAGATGTAAAAGTAACTTTAGTTGGGTTAGTTGGTTGCAACATCCCTATTTGATTTCTTTGTAATTTTGTCTCTAGCTCCTTGCTAGTGTTTTGTTCTAATAAAGTTGCCGGTCAAAAAAACAAAAAAATCCATCAAAATTAACTAGTCGTGATATACACTTCATCACTAAGGAGTAGGTTAGAGAAATGATCAGATGGTGTTTACTCGTTTTCTGACCCGTTTAACCTTTTTAAGTAAATAGGTTAAACGGTAAATGAGATTGATGGTTTGTCGATTTAACTAGTAAAAATACAAAAATGATATAAAAATCTAAAAAATGATCAACATAACATACAAAACTATACGACAATTTCAATGATATATGAGTTGTAATCGTAATTTACTCATATTAAGTACATAACAAAATACATTTGTTCCAAATCAAACATAAAATTCAAGTTATATATTTTATTTTTTGACGCTTATATTTACTTAAACGGGTTTACGTGTAAATCTGTTTAATACTTGCTCAACCCAAACACGACCCATTATTAAACGTGTTTGACGGGTTGACCTGTTTTTGACCAAAATCCGTTTATCCTCAACCCAAACCTGTATAACTTCATGTCGGGTTCGTATCATTTATCATGTCCTGTCTAAAATTGCCACCTCTAGTTGATACCATCTTCAAAAAACTCATGGGTCTACTGAAGAGATTTTTTGGATAAAATGTCAAGGATTCGAGTGCTCCTGCTTACTCCAGTTGGTGCCCAATGTATTAGAAGAGTTGCCGAAATATTCATTATGGAGTGGATAATAGCTAGTGCTAAAAGACATCCGGGGTTAAAATATTTCTGTCATTTTGTGGACCATCTAAAATTTTAATTAGAAAAAAATTACGAAACTGAACTAAATCTATACCTTGTTTACCAATCAAAACAGAATATAATCATTTTATCAAATTGGACCTGACAACACGCATAAGAAATATTATGCGCCTACAATATGCTCCATCTTTTGGACTTATATGAATCATTATTACGTAAATCACATATACACAGAAATGCTCCATGTATGCCCCATCTTTTGTTTTTTACTTCACAAATGCTCTTCCATATGGTTGTGATTATTTATGATCATGCTTCCAGCAGTGAATGAATTTATGATTCACGAATTTATGCTTCCAACAATGAATCATAAATATACCCTCTTTACTCATCTTCAATATAACACTAACTACTCAATTTAATGACCAAAATGCTCTCCAAAAGCGCCACAAACACTAGGAATGTTACTAGATTTGTTTAAAAAAAATGCTAAGTTAAGCAAGTCAAATCTCCTTAAATGCGCCATATAAGTGCTTCCTAATCCCAGATTTATTTTCTTGTGAAATGCTCCCTAAATGCGCCATAGAAATGCACCTATATTTGTTTTTTTTTTGTGAAAATGCGCCAAGAATGCGCCTTCATTTGTTTTTAGTGGTAAAATGTGCCTTAAATTAAAACCGTTGATTGAGAATATGCAAGCCATCCAACGGAGCACATAATTTTGTTCGCTTTTGTAAATATAAAATGCCCCGTCCATTCTTGTAAAGTAACATCATAAAATGTTCATTTTGAACCACTCAAGGGTGGCCTAGTGGCAAACGGGTTTGTGGCTATCACTTTAAAATGTATGAGGTCTCAAGTTCAATTCCTGCTAGGTGCAAACAACCTTGAAGTGGCCACGCCAACCTCCTGAAAAGGGAGGGCTTTACCTGTGTGACTGTGTAACGACCCAAACCCGCTCCGGAGAGTAGGCCGAAACGTCATAATCATGGTGTCATATCAAAGCATAATAAAGGC
>BQNB010173262.1:0-13380 GCA_026074375.1 Tanacetum coccineum
AACCTTAAATTTATTAGTATTTCAAACCATTAGCTTAGATTAATCTAATTAGTGTAATTTAATTATGTTTGTGATTAATTTAATTATGTGATTTAATTATGTGTTTAAATTAAAGCATTATTTATATTTTGTTCTGTTAATACGGCGTATTCACCAGTTGAATACAACATATCTAACCTTAAACACATACAACGTATTTAGACTTCACTGTGTATACACCGTATTTGGCAAAACCTATACGACGTATTGACAATAGAAGTCATTAGCCTTGCAAAATTTCCTAGAACAACTTTACTTTAAATCATGTCTATTATGTCAGGAACATCATTTGGATTCCACCCTTTCTAGTTCTCCTACCCACCAAGGAAACTAACAATGGAAGCAATGTTATACAAGTTTATCAACGAAGGAAGATGAGAGCACGAGGAAATGGGAGCACAAGGAAATGGGGGCATTCATTAGAGAATTCAAAACAACCAACGAACTCCTACTAAAAGAGAGAAATAATTCGCTGAGCGAGCTTGAATTTGAGGTATACAGGTTTTCAAAAGCACTTAACAATGCCCCATCATCAAATTATGAAGTAAAAGGCGTGACTACTAGAGGAGGAAAGACAACAACTGAAATCAGTCGCGATGCAAACAATGTAAACAAAGAACCTCCAATACTTCATCATGATAAACCCTATAGAACCAAATGAAGTCCTCGTGGAAACCAAACCTCAAGAGACAAAAGAACAAACTATCTAGCCATTAATACAATCAATTCATTTTCCTCACAGGTTAAAGAAAGAAAAGGAAGAAGCCCAATAATGGAAGTTCCTAGAAAACCTGAAACAACTTCACATAAACATTCCATTTACCGAAGCCCTTTCCCAAATGCCAAAGTACGCCCAAATTTCTAAAAGGTCTACTATCAAACAAAACTAGGTTAGAGGAAGCTTGCACAGTAACAATAAACGAGAGATGCTCAGCAGTATTCCTAAACAAACTCTTATCTAAGGAAAAAGACCCTGGAAGTTTTACTATTCCTTGCGATATTGGCCATTTACACATCAATAATGCTTTAGCGGACTTAGGAGCTACTATAAGCTTAATGCCTTACACGATGTATGAGAAGTTAGGCCTTGGGGAACCCAAACCTACAAGAATGGGCTTAGATCTAGCAGATAGATCCATTAAGTATCTACGGGGAATAGTAGAAAACGTACTTATCAAGATTGATAAATTCATCCTCCCTATCGATTTTGTTATCTTAGATATGCGGGAAGACTCTAAGATTCCGATAATCTTAGGAAGACCATTTCTAGCAACCGCCCAAGCAATGATAGATGTATTTAACAAAAAGGTAACACTAAGGGTGGGAAATGAAGAGGTAATCTTCAATATAGATCAATCGACAAAAAGACCTCCTACCGAGGACGATGAATGCTATGGGATCGATTTCTTAGATACCACTATACATTCGAAAACCCAAGAGTTATTAGAAGATGACCAATTAGACTCGTTTCTGGTCAATAACCTGGAGGAGAGCATCGATCTATCTGTAACAACCCGAGTTTCAGGTCAACGTCTATCCCGAGCTACGATAATTATTTTAGCTACGCAAATAATTATAGTCGTTTATGCTATATAAGGTTTGATGAGAATTTCTATTTATAGGGTAATTTCATGCCGTGATTGAGTTTCTATTTGTTTTTAGCGTCTAAGAAAGTTATAAAAATTTATTTTGTTGCTCCGAGAGCGTAAATATGTTATTTTTACATTTTACGATGTCTCCCTGAGTTTTTATAAAAAAACGTGTTTAAAGGTCGTGTTTTATGAGGTTTAACGTTTTATTAAACATTTTAAAGTAAAATTAGTGGGACGAATTTAAAATAATTATTAACGTGGTGTGACCCGAGTCTTTGGCCCATTCTATTTATAAAAGAAATGCCTTGTACTAGTTTTAAAAGAGATTAAAGAAGGAGGGACCTAAATTACCAAAATGCCAAAGTTTCTGTCTATAAATACCCCCACCATATGCACATATAACATTTTAACAAAAAAAATCACTCTCTCCCTCTCCTCCCCCTTGTTCGACCGGACACCACCACAAACACCCCATTTTCTGGCTTATTTTCAAACATGTAATACAATCAAATTATATAATCTTAATCCTTGTTTCAAGAGCTACAAAACCCACTAATAAAACCTCACATGCAATAAGTTTTGAAGAAGTTGAATTTTTGGTTGGTTCTTGGTGTTTTCGAGTATAAGAGGGTGTTTAGATTAGCTAGATTGTTGTTATTTTTAAGTTGGTTGTTTGAAAAGCTCGGTTTGTTTGGGTTTGAGCTTGCGTCTGATTTTAGAAGCCAAGGGGAAAAAAATTTGATCTTTGTTATAGCATTGTGAGCACTCATTTATGTTTATGTGTTGATTTATTTAGTTATATTGCGTGTATTATAATTATTGCTAGATGATTCAAGTGTGGAAATATTAAAAGTGTGTTTTGTTATTAACAAAGGTTTGATGGTTTTGGTATAATTATATAGACTAGTTAAGCGTATTTTGATAGTTGGATTATGTCGAAAATGTCATTTTCATGGGTTTTGGGTTGACCAAGTTTGACCAGAAAGTTTGACTTGACCGTAGCGAGTTGAGAAATATTTGAAAGTTATTTTTGATAATGTTAAGTGATAGTGTTCGCCTTAAGCTCCGTTTCGCTAGGTGGATCGTTACATAACTCTTAATAATGAATGTTTTACGGCCGAGTCAAGTTTGGGTATTTTTGAGGTAAAAAGTCAACTACGAAGTTTGACTTTTGAAAGTCAAACTTATGTAAACTATTGAATAAGTCTATAATGAGCAAAGGGTTTGTAATGTTAGTTAATTGATAACGAAATATGAAGTTCGGATTATATTATCCTTACTTTCGGTAACTTTCTAAAAATGGAAACTTTATGGAAAATGTTGTAATATTGTTAAGTGCGTCAAAGTGAAATGTTTTGCGTCGCACTTGGAGATTTTAGTACATGATTGTATATACGTAATAGTAATATGTATAAATGCAAGTATGTAATATATGATTTATTATGTTTTTAGTCACGTACCGCTATGTATGTATTACATAGGTCGCGGTTAGGACGTGAAGCTATTTGTGCTTGTTGACTTGATTGATTTGGATCTTTTGCTTAAGGTGAGTTTCTAGCCTCGATTTTAAGTGTTTTAAATGTTTTTAAACCCGCAAGGGGGATACATGTTTGTTTTATAAAATCGAAAACATATGATTTTATGGTATGCTGGACCCGATTATGAGATTGTTTCCGCATAAGTTGCTATTGTCGAAGTCCCTTATTTCATGAACCGTTAATTGCCTTGTAAGGTGAACGTTAATTGACAACCCTGTCCGGGGTCTGAATCTGTAACACCCGCATTTTCGGGACAACGCATCGGAACGTATATGGGTGTTACTTCCTAGCACAATCACACATAATTCATAAAGAATGACTCAAAAGAGACGTTATAATAACATTGGTCAAATGCCATATGTATTGTTAACGTTCGGTGTCATAAGCTTATTACATGAAAGAAAAGAAGTTGCTATATGTCACACACCCAAAATTCACTACAGCAGAAGAGTGGATTTGGGTTTGTGACTTCATGGCGTGAAGAGGACTTGATACGAGAAATAGACCTCTATATGCCTATAAGTCACAAACCCAAATCCGGTCTTCCGCTGCAGTGAAATTAGGGTGTGACAGATATGGTATCATACTCTGGTTAAAGAGAACTAGGTTTGCATTAGTAACTCAAGACTAAAAACCGGCTCATAAGTACATATCAGAAATTAGCATACGTACTATCTATTAATTATTTACTTCCCAAGGCCAACAAATGTTTTGGCCACGATAACCATTAAATAACTAAATTATCACTTGTTCGTCATGGAAAACATGTTTCAATAGACTATGCATTATCATTCACCATCTTGGAGAAACATATCCTATGGATTACGCATTTGTATCATCCTAGTGCAAGGAAACTATCATGACTCTCACCAAATAATTAACCCTATAACCAACATCACACTACGGAGAGTCACTTACATAATATTATGAATTTTGTCGGTGATTACATCCTTACTATCTCATTTTATGAGGGTCACCTACATAAATACTTCGGGATACCTTGCTAATCATCCACTCGTTACTTCACTACACAAGGGCTCTTTGTAGCAACCGTTGTAAAATACCTATACTACTATCTACTATGTCGGTATACCCTTAAAAGTATTTCAAAGTATACAAAAACCTACCAAAAAGCATGAATACACCAATAATTGGCGAATGTCACATCATCGGAAGACGTGAACAACAAACTCATAATGAGACGAAATTAAAAACATGCTTGGTAAAAGTAAGAGACAACAGTCGCAATTAGCAGTCACAAACTACGGGAAGAAATTTAAGACATAAAGGTTTACACCAGCCCCTGGGTCAAGAATAATATGAACTCTACGGATATGCACCTATTAAGCAGAATCCTACCACATTATCCGGTCACCGGCTTAGGTCTTAACATAAGGATACCACTAATAATTGCGAGTAAATTTCCCAAACGAACAAGAAACATACCAATGCCTAAATCCAACACTCCCAGACATATCCTCGAGACATAGGATGCATAACCATTCAAACCATGCAATACACCTTATCTCAAAAATAGATGGCACTAATAAATTAATCTTGACCCAAATATGGAATATAAGAAGAAGAAACCCCATTTTGTCGTATGCAGGGCGTACTCGAGAAATGTCTCAATCACTTTCCAGCTACAACCTTGACAACTCCGCCTGAAACAGGAAGCCAACCACTCTAGGACATCATTCCAAGTACTACTTTACACGCACAACCCTCTCAAGCAACCCAATTAATCTAACTAGAACTAACTATCGACCCTACTCCAGGGCGTAACACTCCCAAAAAATAAATAACCATAGTGTCCCTACACTAAATAAACAAAGGCGCCTGGAGGCCATCTCGAAAGAGAAGTAGATCACCATCATCGCCATTCTTCCCAGATGCCATTATCTTCTCTAACGGTAAACCAGCATCCGAAACATCAGAACTTAACCCAGAAGATGTGACGGCCAGACTAGAGGACCTGGAAGTAGAAATTGACACTCTTCATGCAGACACCGAAGACAAAGAGCTTTTGATCTCCGAATTGTAGGATTCTCTCGCAGCTTCCAAGAATGAGATCGCAATATTCCAGATAAGGGTAGCTGATGCCGAGGACAGACGCGCTGAGGATCATGATCAGATTCAAAAAAATTTAGCCCGCCTAGGCCTATGAGCGAGACAGCCAGACTTGTCATAACATTGTATCCCAGTTTACGGAGAGACACCTAAGCAAAGAAATGGATGAAGACTTGTACTTTGCTTTCATAAAATAATAAATGAAATAACAATCCTATTTTCTAGGAACCTATATTTGACACGTTTGAAATCATATGACACACATCTCAATACGCCAATGAAATGACACTATTAAAGTAAGATTCAATGCAAAACAAGTATACCCATTGCCCAATAAATGAAGAATACAATCATGTGCTCAAAGAACGGAGATAGGGAAACTATTTTCAACGAACACTATAGGACTTGAAGGATCAATTCAAAAGGCCCACATATCATATTCCAGATGAGAAACAGTAACCCCTACAAAGATCAATTTCTCTTTTCCTTTCCTTCCACTCTTACAACCATTTTGTCAGACCGAAATTCTTATTACAAATCAATAAACGCCTTGTCAATAAAAATGTAAATACTAAAATGCATCAAAAGCTTACAGGTAATAACTTCGAAATTCTAGGTGAGAAAACCTAGTAATATATGGTCATAACGGGAAGGATGAAGCAATAAAATACACAACGCGAAACCCTATTCAATCAGATCCATAATATTTCCGTTCATAATATAACATAATGCAAAATATAGGAAATACAACAAAGATGTAAAATGCTAGAACCACGGATACATCGCCGCGTGAGAAGAAACACATCTGGTATACTAGCAAAACGAGCGACGTGATGATGATTGATGGTCCTGATAAACTGAGTGGATTTTTGCAGCCTATAAAGGATGATAGCTAGTATGTATAAATACAAATGACTATGTAGAAACAATGACTATGAATACTATGTGTTAATGCGGAATCTTAACACAGGTACTAAGAAGAACAATGAACAACTGAATAACAACTTGATTAATGTGTTCTTGAGGATGACAGATTTCTAACTATGATATTGTATATGATTATCGTCTCTTTTCTAACTATGCCAAAGGTGATCCTTTTATATGCTAAGGATAACCCTAAATGGCTTACAAAACTTTTTCTAAAATATCTCATAAATATCTTTTAAATATCTTCTCAACGGTACTAACTAACTATCTACTAACGGTACTAACTAACTAACAGTACTTAATACTTTGTACTGTCGGTACTAAGTATAACTGTCAGTACTAACTATTTGTACTGTCGGTACTAAGTTAAGAAAACATTTATCCTAACAATCCTCCCTTAAACATGAATGTTAAACTATTTTAACTTCAAGTTTCTTCAATCCTTTAAGCTTCTTTTAACGCATAGAGGATGTATCCAAACATTCTTTATCATTTCTTAATCTTGTACACTGCTATCCTGTCTTTAGAGCAACCCTTGTCTTTTCAGCAATTTAGCAACATCTTTTCAGCTACTCAGCAACATCTTTGTACCTACAATCCAACTAAGTTGGCTTTGCAGTTTTTGGCAAACTACCCATCCATTAAACGGATTGATGTTCCTTTACCTAGGCCGTTTGCTCAGGATAGATCCTTTTCATCTAAGAATATGGTGAGTTCATTACCATAATACATTTATTTTTTGGAAACGTCAACCATCAACGGATTGAATTATTTTACCAAATACCGTTTGTGGTCTTGGACTAGCCAATGGCCATCATTGCATACACATGGTGCATTGATAAACCAGATATTTTTTTAGCAAACTCTCAGCTAACAACATAAGATTTGAGTAGTCTTTAACCAGAACTTGTTGATCTTGGGACTATCCCACTCTTCACACAAGAAGCAAGGTTGAGTTGAGAACCTCAATTTTTTGGTAAATGTAAACATAAACGATTTTGAGAAGTCTTTTACCTCAAGCCATTTGCTTGTGGACTAGCCAAATTTTTCCCCCCCTTATGCCATTTAAGCAGGAGAATTGAATAACCATTTGTTTTGTGGTGGTTAAGCCAACACTAAATCCATCCCTTCACACTTCCATCATTCTAATTCCTTTAGATTCCTAAATCAGCAAGTACCTTCTTGATAAATCGTATCAATTCCAATGCCATAGTACTTTCTTCTTCAGACTCCAATTTTAGCTTTAGCATTTGCATCAGTATTTCCTTTTTTAAAGGATACTTCTTCTCTATTAGCATGTGAACGACTAATCCTTCATCAGTCACATCACAAGCGTTGTACCCCAGAAAGTATCAATGCAGCTCCAACTGACTACTCTCCAATCATGCTGTGAGTTCCAAAACTCATCTTGTTCCAGCTGGATTGAACATAACTATCAAATCTCCCCAAAGAACTTTATCAAAACCTTCAAGAATCTTATCTTGATATATGTCCATCACAAGTTTTTATATAGCACACACATCTTCACTGTCAAGCACTGTAAAGCACTTTTATCAATGTGCAGACGCAATCTCTTTTGACCATTACTTCTTGTTACCACATTCAAATTAATCTCTTCTGATCTGTTTAGATTCGGATCAAACTAGTGGTTTAGTGCAAGATTCTTAGTCTTCCCGTCAATGGATTTGGATACTTCTTGTCAGTAGTTCATAATCTACTTCCTTGTCCCTCATCTGTAGCTATTGTCAAGCACAATCTTCAGCTCATCATTCCTCTTTCTCAATGTTCAGATGGGTCACTTAAAGAAGTATCTTGTTTGAATCTTTTTTTCTTGACTTCACATTTCCTTGTACATGCTTTCTCTTTCTTGTATTCTCTTCTCTTTATCCTCTCCTTGAACTCTTTCATTAGATTCTTGCTTGATCTCTTCTCCTTTGGAGGAATCTTTCTTATTCATTCTTTTGATCAGTCTATCATCTTCAACAGACCCAATAGCAATGAAATCTTCATCTGACCTTTTTATTTTTTCATACATTGCTTGTATGTCTTCAAATTTCTTACTCTTCAACTCAGAATGTTTGAAATTCCCCACATCTTTAATGAAGGCATCATCTGATTTTCTTAATGATTCTTGGTTGGAGGTCTGTTTCTGATGGCCTCTGATCTTTGTCTAGCAAGGAATTTTTCCTCTGAGCAGCCAATTGTATCATGAAGAACATTTGCTCTTTCTTTCTATTGAGAACATGCTCTCTTTCTGCTCTTGAAAGCTTCTCCAGCAAAATTCTGTCCTGCCTCAATTCTTGCCTTTATATCATCAAAGTTTTAATGAGAGCTTTCATTTGTTTTCTTTTTCTTCAGCAATCTTGTTCTTTCTTCTTTCTGCTTCTCATTCCTTCTTTGAATGTTCCTAAGCCAATTCTCATTCACTCTCAAGCTGTTTGAATATCTTCACAGCTTGAGGAAATCAACATCTTCACTTTCAATTCATCCTCTCTTCAATCTTCTTCTTCCATCCTTTTTGTCTTTTGGATCAATCTTTGGAAGAGGCTAATGTGAAGTGATCTTCGTAGAAGTAGGCCCAGGTCTATCATTTCTTCAACACCCCTTCAAACTCTACACCTTTCTCTTTTTCTTTAGAAGCAGCTTTGGCTTTACTCATGTTGAGGAGAAGTGTAGCTATTGTTTCATCATCACCAAATGTCATAGAAGTGGGTGTTTGAGTGGATGTTTGAGAGGCTTTAGAAGCAATTTCTTCCTTAGTTTGATCTTCAGTACCTTTTATTTGCCCAGCAGTACTTTCAACTTTCTCTTCAGTACCTTCTCTTTGCTCTTCAGTACTTTCAAAGATCTCTTCAGTACTCTCATTGGATTCTTCAGTACCTTCAACTTGTTCATCAGTACTAACTTTGGATTCGTCAGTACTAACTATTGGTCTGTCAGTACTAACTTTTTCAAAGTCGGTACTAACTTTTTCCTTGTCAGTACTAACTCCATCTTCAGTACTAAGTCTATCTTCATCAAACTCCTTGTCTTCATCCACCATTTCTCTTGTCCTCCCTTCACTTTGAGCATTTTCTGTTTCCATGTGATCAATTTTATCTTCAGGCATTACATCAAACAGAGGATCTCTTTGAACTGATGATTCTCCTTTTGCTTTCTTCCTCCCTTGTTTGGATACAGACTCTTTGTGCACCCTATGTTTCTTTGAGAAGCTCTTCCTTGGGAATCTTTGCTGCAATGAGACACTCTTCAGATATTCTTTGTGATGTTTGATGACAGGTTTAGCTTGCTTCTTGAGCTTGTTGATCTTAGCCTTCAAGAGTTTAATTTCCTTGGCTTGATCTGAAACCTGTTGACATAAAGAGATACAAAGATCATAGACATTTTGGAGAGTCATGTCATCCTCATTCCCTGAAAGGGATGCATCATTGGATGAATGATCTCCAAGATTCTCACCAGTAGGTTCTGGGATTGAATCAGGAACAATAGGAGTGGGTGAAGGGTTTGGTGAAGGTCTGGGGGAAGGTCAGGAGTTTAGTTGCTCAAAAGTACCTCACTTGTTGGCAAAAGATAGTCAAGGCAGTGACTCATTGTGAACTTCACAATGGGAGCAGGAGAGGGTAGATGGTTTTCAACAGGATAGTCTTCTGAGGAAGCACCCTACATCTGAGTTGGTTGGACCAACAGTAGTATCAAACAAAGGTGAACTTTGCTGAAAATGTTTGCCCTTCTTTAGATCATAAAATAAAAAAAACTTTACTATTAAAAAACTAATTACCAGGAAAATGATCTAAAGGAACAATATTTAGCTAATTTTCTACCTCTAAACATATAGAAATAAAACGAGGATACATTACAAACTTCTTCTTAGCCTCTAGATGTCTAAGCATACCATCAAAAATTAATTTGGAAAAATTATACTTTTGATTAGTTGTTAAACAAATTACAGTTGTGGCAATATTTGTAGGAATTTGATCCCAAGTAGGTACTTTTGGAACTTAAACAATGATAAAATATGTGAAATAAAAACCTCCCATTGGGTGAAAACAAGCTTTATTAAATTTAACACAGTTAAATCCTCCTTCATATCCCATAAGCTGAATAGCAAGCAAAGATAGCTTGATTTGGTAAGGAGTCTATCCCACAGCATCATCAAAAATACGATCGTTCGTATGATGCCCTCAAGATAGACACGAAACTTGCCAGCAACTTTGGCAGTTATGTGCCAAACTTTGTTGATTGTTTTTGGACTTAGCATACGTCCAGAAACTGTTCAAAAACGAATTTGGTATCGACACTACAAGAATTACAGTGAGCGCAATGATTACTAAAACCTTCTTCGAAGAAAAACAATTACTTCATGAAACACACCATTCCTTCAGTCGTTTTCAAGTATGCGTTCATGTTTGTACTTAGGACAGGACTCAAGAGCAGCCATTGTTGCTTAGAAGAGAGAGATCGTTGGTAAGAGAAATTAGGGCTTGAAAAGAATAATGTCAGTTAGAGAGATTGCTTGAGTAAGTGTGCAATTGAGATGGATTATTATAGGTTTAGGAGACCTAATTTTAAAGAAAACCTTCCAATTTACACTTTGTACCCTTGGCGGTATTTTTCTCCAATGTCTCTTTAGCGGTACAAACTTTGCCCAGCGGTACTAACTTTGCATGGTCGTACGAACTTTGGCCAAACAAAGAATGACCAATGTACAGTATTAGGAATGCATACAGCCACCATCAGCTAACTTCTTCTCATTGAGCTCTCTAAATCTTCTACAGCATTGACAAGCAAATCACTTCAGTTAATATGTATCCATACACCAAAAATTTCATACAAACTATACAACTATACAACACTAACTAGTTGCTAATATTTCTACTAATAGTAGTACTTACTTCTAGGGATAGTTTAAAAGCATACTAAATCTCTAATATGAAATTGTTTGCTTTAGATGCATACTTCCCTCATCAATAACCATACTCACCAATTTACCTGGCATACATTGCTCCATTGTTATGCATCCCCTTTGTTGTCAAACATGACATACACTCGTCTCTTGGAGGGTCGAGCCCCACCGGCAAATACTCTTTGAAAGGTCTATGTTAGGATCCAAGATCTGGACTCAACTAGGGTATGAATAACATTGATTGATTAAGCACAGCGGAACAAGAACATAAGAACACAATCAGCATTACTAATAAGGTTTTCTTTATTGAACATAAAGAAACTAACTACTACTACTACTACTAAACACTCTATGTGTTTCTAGACTCTCATTGGAGAGACTAGCTATCAATGGATGCCGTAACCTAGACGCCTCCCCTCTTTATATAATAGAGGGAGGTTACAAACCCTAGCTTACTAACAAAGCTATCTATCTATTACATATTTGGTCCTTATTGTTTCTTCTATCTTCATTTCGGCATATATGTTTTGTAATCTTCAAATCTGTAATTCCCAACAGTCTATATAATCTCATGTCTTTAAAATGCTTCACAAGAGAATTCTTACTCTTAATCCAAGAACGAACAACTTGAGAAATCTTCTTACTCTTGAACAACGTCTAACTCTTTCTGGTAATGCAAACATGAGATTTCCAAACTGCTTCAGAAGTCGTAAAGTTCACAAACGTATACCCGACATTCAGACAATGCTTAACATCAGTTTGTAAAAGGTGGTAGCCTAAGGTTTAGGGGTTTCTGGAACCATTTGATTTGCCATGGTGGGTAGTGTTACCCGACTCTTTCCATCCACATATTTACCCACAAAAAAAAAAAATTAGTTCACGTTGAGTAGTGTTCATAATTAGATGTGTGTGAGAGAGATGATATGTTCAGGAGATGAGAGGTTTTATAGACAAATGACTCAGTCATGATGCCTCCCTTAAACCAATGCAGCTTATGGATTTACCATGCCAATTGAAACAACCAAGAACTGAAATCGGCTTACATCAAATGCCTTGGTTAGAAGATCAGCTACATTGTCATTGGTGTGGATCTTAAGCACTTGAATGAGTTTCTTCTCATAGGCATCTCTTATGAAGTGGTGCCTAATAGCAATATGCTTTGTCTTTGAGTGATATACTGGATTCTTTACAATGCAAATTGTGCTTTCATTATCAATGTAGATCTTTGTGTTCATGAAATTGAACCCATAATCTAACATTTGATTTTGAATCCATAAGACTTGCCCACAGCAACTTGCAGCAGCAACATATTCTGCTTCTGTTGTAGAAGTAGCTACAATGGTTTGCTTTTTGCATTGCCATGTAATGAGTCTTCTGCCAAGAAATTGACAACCTCCTGTTGTGGATTTCTTGTCAA
This sequence comes from Tanacetum coccineum, assembly GCA_026074375.1. Taxonomy (NCBI): domain Eukaryota; kingdom Viridiplantae; phylum Streptophyta; class Magnoliopsida; order Asterales; family Asteraceae; genus Tanacetum; species Tanacetum coccineum. Next base: position 12,487 of record BQNB010173262.1, read on the forward strand.
GATTTGCTCCAGCATAATCACTGTCTGAGTAAGATTCCAAGTCGAATGTAGATTCTCTAGGATACCAAAGGCCTAATTTAGGTTTGCCCTTTAGGTACCTAAAGATTCTTTTGACTGCTGTCAAATGAGATGTCTTTGGAGTGACTTGAAACCTAGAACAAGCACAGACTGCAAACATAATGTCAGGCCTAGAAGCAGTCACATACATCAAGGAGCCAATCATTGATCTATAGAGATGCACATCAACATCACTGGCTTCTTCATCTTTGACTAAGGGCTTCTGAGTCTCGATTGGTGTACTGGCAGTCTTCACACTTGCAAAGTCAAACTTCTTCAGGATTTCATCAGCATACTTATCCTAGCTTATGAAAATACCATTTGGTTTCTGTTTGACTTGTAGGCCAAGAAAGAAAGTGAGCTCTCCCATTGAACTCATCTGAAATCTACTTTTCATCAATGCCTCAAACTCATCACACCAAGACTTCTTTGTAGACCCAAAGATGATATCATCCACATAGACTTGAACTAAAATGATATCATGTTTGTCCTTCTTTAGGAAGAGAGTTTTGTCAATTGTCCCTCTTCTGTATCCATTCTTCAATAAGAAAGTGGATAAAGTAGCATACCATGCTCTGGGAGCTTGATGTAACCCATACAGAGCTTTAACTACTTTGTAGACTTTCTCAGGATACTTAGGATCTAGGAAACCTGGTGGTTGAGACACATATACTGAAGGTCTACGTGAACTATGATCCGGTGGTCTTGGTGAGTGAAACCACATGAAAGCCATTTTAGTGAGAGAGAGTAGAGAGATAGAAAATGGATGTGTGAATAGATGGAAAAATGAATGAATGTTACAAAAGACTCAACCCCTCTATGGAAGCCATAGAGGGG
>BQNB010173263.1:0-13380 GCA_026074375.1 Tanacetum coccineum
GTGAGTTTGTTGACCTTTTTCCTAAAGGGTTGACTAGGTTGACTCGCGGGGATCCTATATTTGATATTTTCTATACTATTTGATATACAATTACCCCTAAAAGGGCCATTGTCACGTAACTACTAAGGTTACGTCCGTAACCTCCTTCTGAAATCCTAAAAATTTAAGTTTTAAATATGTTTAAACCTTGTATACGTAAATAGACTTTGTGGGTATGTTCTCTGGAAGCCCTCACGAGACTAAACTCGTCCACTTCATAGTTCTTTTAGAGCGATTGTATGCTTTGGTTTGTTTTTGTGATCACATGGGATAAAAAGCTTGCGGGAAGACGAAAATAATCAAAAGTATTTCGCCAAATTTCAAATTTCGAAGTAATGCTCGGGGAGTTTCTTGTCTTAATTCTACTCTTTTCTTATTATTTCATTTCCTTAATGTACAATAGGGACATTGTACAAATCAAGTGGGGGGATGGGAGTAGAATTAATACTTGACATATGTTTTGCCTTCGATTTTCTAGTTTTCTTTGAAAATTATGCCAAATTTAAAACTTTGACAAATTTTTCTTAAATAACTAGAATTAATCTTTGCCGAATGCACATTACCCTTTATTATACTTGGTGAGATTTAAGCCTAATATTTCGTTTCCATTATATTACTCAAAAATCCACCAAAATATTGAGTGTGCCGGTAGTATTGTAGACTTTAAAACTTGGCATGTACATCATTTCGAGACCTAATTGATTAGCAGGAATAGATAGTTCAAAAAGGCAACACTTAGAAAATCACCCAAATAGCCTATACGTGTGTGTTTATCGACTTGTTACACTGACTTGTCGACCTCCCGTGATAAACCCTTTTGTTGCACTCATTATTAGTGCAAGATACCCCTACTCTATATGTTTCGTTACACCATTTCACCTTAGCCTACCCTATAGTCTTTATTTTCTTTGTGTTGAAATTTCTGGCTACTTAAGTCCATGGTTCGGGGGAATAGGAATGAAAATTATATGCTTTTATAGAAGACCAATCAGTTATGATCTATCAAGACCCCCTTGTATCACCACTTTCGACATTGTTTATCTCAAGTGGGGGGATGTGCGTATAATATCGGATGTTGTAAGGGCAATAAATAAATATATAAACTCCTATAACATTTGTATATTTATCATAAAGAAAAGAGGGTGCAACAAAAAGCCACCCATGTGCTAAAAACTTGTAAAGATGGTGCAAAATAAAAAAAATATAAAAAATAAATCTAGTAGCCCATTATTGCACCAAGACATCTCAGTGACTATGAAAAATGGAGCTAGTTGCCCATTGTTACACTAAGTTATATCAATACTCATGAAGAATGGAGCTGGTTGCCCATCATTGAAGATCAGATTTTCGAACTTAAACTCTTGGACCCATGGATGGACAGTGGCTAGTTATGACAACCTTAGATTATTTTAGTCTATTTGTTTTGTGTTTTTCTTAACAACCATTAAATGTGTATCCCATGTCTATCCTAACCCCCTTTATCACCCTTTAAAAGCATATTACCCTTGTTGCCTTTGAGAATTATTTAGACCCTAATTCTAACTGGTGCAGATTTGTGTACTTTCCAAGCTTATGATAGAATACATGCTATGACTGTGCAATTGAGCGATCACCCCGAAAATGAAACACTTATACTAGTGGAGAGCTGAGTGACTTTATCCCTTTTTCGTGAGGTGTTTGGCTTTGATGTTTTCTAGCATAAGAGTTTTATAAATTCATTTCTTGAAGTTATTCTCGAGAAATCTTTTTATGAAATGTTTTAACAAGTTCTACTTGAGGGCAGAAGTCAAGTGAGGGGATATTTGATAACATCAAATATTTAATACTTTTTAGTGTCAAAATACCCCCTATATTACCTGCAAATGTGTCACTAATACTCGAAAACAAGATATTTTCTATCATTTTGTAGTTTTCAGGTGAAATGCAGGAAAGTGACAAGAAACAAGGGAAAAAGGACTTAAAGTGTAAATTTTGACGAATGTTACGGCGTAACACCAAAAATGGTTACTCCGTAACATAAATTAAGCAAGTACAAAGATCAAGGACAAGGTTACGGCATAACACGATATCTAGTTACGCTGTAACCGTATATTTGGAATGAAATCTTAACAAAGTTAGAGTTAGGGCGTAACACCTTTATTGGTTGCGCCGTAACAGGTTCAATACCTATAAATAGAGGCCTCATTCAAGCTATTCTGACATCACTTCCTCCACAGTCAATTAGAGAGGCGAAAAAGGCTTCCAACCTTAGAAAATTCCACCTGGAGTCCAAGGGAGATCACGCTTTACTTACTTTTTGTATTTAATCGTTCAAATACGAATACTGTAAGAATTATGAGTTTTCAATCTATGATTTCTTCTATTTCTTGCTGTGTTTCTGTTACCATGAGCGGCTAAGCACTTAAAGTGCTAGCCTAGTTATGTAGTTACTTTTGTTATGATTGTTTCTAGTTAAATTATGCTTTCGTTAGATATTACTTGACTATCATGTAACCCGGGGTTTTGGTAGTATGGATGGTTTGGACCTAGCTTGCCCTATTATTAGATTATCTAGTTAATATGGGATCCAATGGGTACTAGGGAGGATCACTAAATCCTTACCTGGTGTAGGAACTAACTGATCACGGCACTTATCACTTAATATACTTAAAAAGCACATGAACTCTTTTAAAGAGGGTTAATAATCTTTATAGATTATTAGATATGTTTTGGGAATAGTTTGGATTAATCACTGCAACTTAGATAACCTACCTCCCAGATGATTTGGGACTGATTTGAAATCGCAGGGAGTACATGATAGACTATATATGCATATTCAAGTCTATCGACCTTAGAACCCACTAATGAAACCATAGTTTAACATTGCACAGGAAAGCATTTTCATAACAATAGTAATGAAGTAACTAGGTTAACACGTTTTCTCTTGATATCTCCAACTCTTTTACTTTTAGTTATTTATTTTATTGTTATTTTTAATTCCTTTTAATTCAAATCAAAAACTATTTTCAAATCGTGACATTTCAAATTAAAACTAATTACAACTTAGCTCTTAGGACGACCTCAGATTTATCATTCTATACTACCCATGATCGGGTTCTCTGCCCGTTAGTGCTTGGTTAGGTAGATCGAGTTTTATAAATTTAAAACTTGGTGAAAATATATTTTAAAATAAAATACGCATCAAGTTTTTGGCGCCGTTAGCGAGGAGCTAAAAATTAGTAATAATTTGAATTTATGTATATATTTCCTTTTTTAAATATATTCTGCTAGTTTTTCTTGTAAGTTTTCAGATATGAAAGATGATATAGACATTAGCGCTCACCATAGAGCAGTACATAGCTTTGATTCCAAATGACATTTAAACCAGGCATAGTGAACCTCAAGATTGGCAATGACATCGAATTTGAGATAAATGCAAACTTTATGAGGGAATTAAGACGCAAACTTTTTGCAGGCACCGATGATGAAGACGCTTACGAACATGTGCATGCGGTGTTAGAGATTATTGATCTCTTCCACTTCCCTGGTGTCACTCACGATGCAATTATGCTTAGGGTATTTCCAATTACACTCAAGGTACGAGCCTTGAGATGGAAAGACAAGCTTCCAACAAGGAAAATCACTACATGGGATCTCCTTAAAAAAGAATTTATTTAGAGATATTGTCACCCTTTCATAACTGCCAAGAAATTAAAAGAAATCTGTAATTTCAAGCAGGAGAGAGATGAGACATTGTATCATGTTTGGGAAAGATACAATGATCTTCTTTACCAATGTCCGCTGCATGATCTAAACTGTCAGCAGAAGGTTCATATCTTCTACACTGGATTAGACATCTCCACTCGCAAATTCTTGACTCTAACGGGTTCATTCCTCTGATGCCACCAGCACAAGCCCTAGAATCAATACAAGTCATGGTAGACCATTCGCATGACTAGTATAATAAACCAACCACTAGGGAAAGAATCAACGATGTCATAGAAAACGTTGATGCCATTCACGAAGGTTACAAAGGGGAACATCTAACCAAGGAGTACCCTCTCAAAAAAGAGGACAAGACATTCAAGCATAGGAGATATACAAAATCCTTGGAAGAAACCATCATCAAATTTTACAAAGACACAATTAAAAAACAGAACGCGAATGATGAAAAGATGAGGAAGATCCTTGAAAATACAGAATCAAACATAAGGGTACTTGAAACTAGAACAAAGAACCTACAGGAAAAAGCTTATCAATTAACCCATAAAGTCCTCACTAATACATGAGAAAAAGTCAAGACAATAACAACAATGGGTAATGAAAACATGAAGGAGCCGGTTCCTTGTGACTTATCACCTACGCCGTTTCTAGGACATGTAAAGGAACAAATGGGTAGCCCTTATAGAACTCGCAAAACCGTTCGCACGAATGGAAATCCTAAGGAAATTCATAATGCGAAAGCTCGGGATGATGAAGGGGACATGGATGTCGGTTGGGACATTACAAGCAAGGATGTAGAAAGGCTTAGGCAATTTCTAGCACTTATCATACACACTTTACCCAACCTTGAACCTGTAGTGCAACCATATATACTGGGACCAGTCCATAATATGGATAAAGTTGCAAAGGAAAAGAAATAGGATTATGATAATCCTCTAAATAATTACGTAATGCAACCTTTGACCCCTCAAACGGTTCACATCACACCATCTAGCGATGATTATGTAGCACCGGCTACAAATCCTATGTTTAACATGCAATTAAACAAATTCAAGGAGGAATTCTCTAATATTACAAAGGGTGCCGAAAAGGAATATGATAACCCTGTTATAAAGACATATGATTGTGAGAACTTCATTCAGAAATTACTACACCAAGTAAGCCAATCATCAAGGAAAATGAAATCTCAGCAGCAGTATGGTTCTAATTTTACATTCCCCTATCTAGTAGCAAATCATGGTGTTCATTGCTACTCTTATTCGCACTTAATCTCAAGTGAAGAAAGGAACACCTTATTACTTGGCAAATAAGGGTGGAGTCAAGCTCGTGACTCAAACAAAAATATGCACTTTGTGGGAGGCACCCCATAACTAAATGTACTTTGTGGGTATGTTCTATAGAAGCCCTCACGAGACTAAACTCATCCACTTGGGCCACCAAGTGGTTTAAAAGGCTTGTTGCATATGCTAAATGCAACCGTAATTCCTACAAAAGTTAGTTAGGTTTATATTTATTTCCTGTACACTTCATAATTCTTGTAGAACGATTTTATGCGTTGGTTTTTTTTGTGATCCTAGGGGATACATAGCTTGCGAGAAGATGGAAATAATCTAAAGATTTCTGCCAAATTTCAAATTTCAAAGCAATGATCAGGGAGTTTCGTATCTTAATTTTAATATTTCCTATTTATTTCATTTCCTTAATGTACAATAGGTACATTGTACAAATCAAGTGGGGGGATGGGAGTAGAATTAATACTTGACGTATGTTTTGCCTTCGATTTTCTAGTTTTCTTTAAAATATATGCCAATTTTAAAATTTTTGACAAATTTTTCTTAAATAAACTATAATGAATCTTTGCTGAATGCACATTACCCTTTATTATACTTGGTGAGATTTATGCCTAATATTCTGTTTCCATCATATTACTAAAAAATCCACCAAAATATTGAGTGTTTTAAAACTTGGTCTGAACATCATTTCAAGACCTAATTGATTAACAAGAATAGATAGTTCAAGAAGGCAACACTTAGGAAATCACCCAAATATCCTATATGTGTGTGTTTATTGACTTGTTACACTGACTTGTTGACTTCCCGTGACAAACTCTATTGTTGCACTCATTATTAGTGCAAGATACCCCTAGATCACCATTGTTAAACCAATCTATGTTTTCACCATACTCGATATGTTCGTTACACCATTTCACCTTAGCCTACCCTGTAGTCTTTATTTTCTTTGTGTTGAAATCTTTGGCTACTTAAGTCCATGGTTCGAGGGGAATAGGAACGAGAATTATATGCATTCGTGGAAGACTAATCAGTTATGATCTATAAAGACCCCCCTGTATCACCACTTTTGACATTGTTTATCTCAAGTGGGGGGATGTGCGTATAATATCGGATGTTGCAGGGGCAATAATTAAAGATATAAACTCCTGTAACATTTTCATATTTATCATGAAGAAAATAAGGGAAAGAGGGTGAAATAAAATGCCACCCGTGTGCTAAAAAAATGTAAAGATGGTGCAAAATAAAAAATTAAAAATAGAGCTAGTAGCCCATTATTGCACCAAGACATCTCGATAAATATGAAGAATGGAGCTAGTAGCCCATTGTTACACTAAGTTATCCCAATACTCATGAAGAATGGAGCTAGTAGCCCATTATTGAAGATCAGATTTTTGGACTTAGACTCTTGGACCCATGGATGGACAGTGGCTAGTTATAACAACCTTAAATATCTTTAGACTATATGTTTTGTGTTCTTATTAACAACCATTAAATGTGTATTCTATGTCTATCCTTATCCCTTTATCACCCTTTAAAATCATAATACCCTTGTTGCCTTCGAGAATTATTTCGACCCTAATCCTAACTGGTGCATATTTGTGTACTTTCCAAGCTTATGATAGAATACATGCTATGACGATTCAATTGAGCGATCATCTTGAAAATGAAACACTTAGACTAGTGGAGAGCTGAGTGACTTTTTATCCCCTTTTCGTGAGGTGTTCGGCTTTGATGTTTTCTAGCATAAGAGTTTTATAAATTCATTTCTTGTAGTTATTCTCGAGAAATCTTTTTATGAAATATTCTAACAGGTTCTACTTAAGGGCCAGCAAAAGTCAAGTGGGGGGATATTTTATAGCATCAAATATTTAATACTTTTTGGTGGTAAAATACCCCTTATATTACTTGCAAATGTTTCAATAACACTCGAAAATGAGATATTTTCTATCATTTTGTAGTTTTCAGGTAAAATGTAGGAAAGTGACAAGAAAACGGGAAAAAGGACTCAAAGTGTAATTTTATGAAGAATGTTACGGTGTAACACCAAAAATGGTTACGCCGTAACATATATTAAGCAAGTACAAAGATCAAGGACAACGTTATGGCGTAACACCTTATCTAGTTACGCCATAACCATATATTTAGAAGGAAAACTTGTCTAAGTTAGAGTTACGGCGTAACACCATATCCAGTTACGCCATAACTATGAAGATCCACAAATATGGAATGAAGATCACGTACTTATGGACATTATTTGAAGGTTACGGCGTAACACCATATCTGTTTACGCTATAACAATTGTTTAAATATGGAATATCGTGTATGATAGTTACGACGTAACACATTTATAAGTTACGCGTAACAGGTTTGATACCTATAAATAGAGGCCTCATCTAAGCTATTCTGACATCACTTCTTCCATAGCCAATTGGAGTGGCGACAAAGACTTCCAACCTTCGAAGAATTTCACCTGGAGTCCAAAGGAGATCACACTTTACTTACTTTTTGTATTTAATAGTTCAAATACGAATACTGTAAGAATTATGAGTTTTTAATCTATGTTTTCTTCTATTTCTTGCTGTGTTTCCGTTACCATGAGTGACTAAGCACTTAAAGTGCTGGCCTAGTTTTGTAGTTAATTTTGTTATGATTGTTTCCTATTAAATTATGGTTTCGTTAGATATTCCTTGACTATCGTGTAACCTTGAGTTTTGGTAGTACGGGTGGTTTGGACCTAGCTTGCCCCATAATTAGATTATCTAGTCAATATGGGATCCAATGGGTACTAGGGAGGATCACTAACTTTTTACCTAGTGTAGAAACTAACCGGTCATCGCACTTATCACTTAATATACTTAAAAAGCACAAGAACCCCTTTTAAAGAGGGTTAATAATCTTTATAGATTATTAGATATGTTTTGGGAATAGTTGGAATTAATCACTGCAACCTGGATAACCTACCTCCCGGATGATTTGGGACTGATTCGGAATCGAAAGAAGTATAGGATAGACTAAATATGCACATTCAAGTCTATCGACCTTAGAAACCACTAATGAAACCATAGTTAAACATTGCACAGGAAGGTGTTTTCATAACAATAGTAATGAAGTAACTAGGTTAGCACGTTTTCTCTCTTGATATCTCCAACTCTTTTAATTTCCAGTTATTTATTTTATTGTTATTTTTAATTCCTTTCAATTCAAATCAAAATCCATTTTCAAAACGTGACATTTCAAATTAAAACTAATTACAACTTAGCTCTTGGGACGACCTCGGATTTACCATTCATTACTACCCACGATCGGGTTCTCTGCCCGTTAGTGCATTGTCAGGTAGATCGAGTTTTATAAATTTCAAACTTGGTAAAAATATATTTTAAAATAAAATATGCATCAAGTTTTTGGCGCCGTTGCCGAGGAGCTAAAAACTAGAATTAATTTGAATATTTCATTATTTCTCTTCTTTCCCTAAACTCTATATCTGCAGGAACTATGGCAGGAGTAGACGTCGATACTTGATGTGTACTTAAACACACATCATTTTTACCCCGAAAATGACTAATAAACGGACTAAAAACATGAAATATACTTAATATTGTTGCAAATACGTTTGATTTGTGTTTTTATGTCTTATAGGTACAAAGGATTAAAAACAAAGCAAAAACGGGTATTTACGGGTTCGTTTCGGTCAAGAGTGCTTAATACTCAAGATCAAGACGAAGTCGTGAAAATTCCTCGAACATGCCAATGGAAAGAGCGCGAGATTACGAGTTCAACGGTGCCTTCATCTTTTATTGGGCCGGCCCGACACCATTTATATGGGTCGGACCGACCCATATTTATTATAAGCCAAGAATTATAACAAGTTCAACAGTTGTATTTAGAGGAGTCAAACTAATATGTGAGAAATCACATATCCTTATTATATCCAAAAATGGCCTTAAAATGAATAAATTGTGCAAATTATGCTTGTATATCGCTTGTTTTGTCATTTGTGATGTGTAGGTACGAATATTGCAAAAATCATAAGAAAACGGTCAAAACCGGACAAACACGGACACGGGAACGGATAGAGTGCACAAGAGCCGGAAGTTTCTAGCAAAAGGTCATCAAAAGTCAACCCTTGGTCAACCATTGGTCAACTCACAAAAGACAAAATCCTCAAAATACCCAATTAGCCCTCATTGTTAAACAAAATTCATAAATGGTCCTTGAATGACTAACACCGTTAGTCCTTTTAATATAAAAGGCTAACGGTTGTTATCTTTTTAAGTATAACCCAAAACCAAATTCACCCGGCCCAATCCTTTATTATAAAACCCGGGCCCAAGTCAAACCCACACTCCCGGGTCAACCAAAGTTATAAAAAGAAAAGAAAAGGCGCGGGAAATACTGTTTTTACTGTTCATCGTCGTTCTCAGCTAATTACCCTGTCAAAAACAAAGGGTAAATCTCAATTAATGACGTGGCTAAAAGATTCGAGTGCTATGCTACATGTTGGCAGAGCAAAACGTCATCAAGTGCTCTAATTGGTCAATTGTCTCAAGGAATGACACGCGGGCATAAAACAAACACACTCAAAAAGGCAAAATTACACTAAATCAAGGCCAAGAGAAGCACAAATGCTCCCAATCATTGGATTGCCAGCTTGGCAATCCGTGTGCTCCAATTTGATCTAACGGCTAAGAAATGGGATCCAATGATTGCAAGATAATGAAGGGTAAAGATCAAGACCAAGGGGAGCGTCTTTGAGGACCTAGAAGCATCCATCTCTGCCTATAAATGCGAGACCATCCTCACTCACAAGATATCTAGCTTAATTTAGGAGTAGTATAAAATTTAGCTTTTAGCTTATTGTAATTTTCTAGCTTATTGTCATTTAGGTCTTTGTAATTTTCATTTAAAAAGCTTTGTAATCTGTTTTAATTAATAAAAGTTTGCACTTCACTTTTAATCTTGTTCAATCCTGTTTTTACTTAATGTGCAATGATAAGCAATATGGTTTGATAAATCTCAATAAGCTCTTCATAAGCTGTCTTAGTTCACTACTCAAGCTAGCTATATACTCATTTAAGCTCTTAAAGCTTAAATGAGCTTAATAACTCTCAAAATTCACTCTCAAATATACCAAAGCTTATTAAGGAAGGGAAACCAGACATGGATGGGTTTCCAGGACCACACCAGCTTATCCTAGGATAAGTTGGAGCTTGTTGATAGCTCATAAGAGCATTTATAAGCCTTGTTTAAGCAGAGGCTCCTGTAAGTTTTTTTTTTACATTTTATAGCTTTGAATTTGCATTTTAGCTTAGTAAATGCTTATATTTTTTTATTATGTGCTTATTTGTTTTAAACTGCTTAACAATGTTGTTGAATGCTTATTTAGTATGAATTGTTAGTTTAATTCTTAGTTTGTTTGATTTTAGTATAAAACTATCATAAAAACCAAAAATATTAGTATAGTATAATAGCTTATGGTTTTGGCTTTTTGATTGATTATATCTGCTTGTTAGGTCTGCTTATAGCTTATCACTATCTCGTATTTGCAACTTGTGTCTTAAAATTCATATTCATAAGCTTAAAATGAGTTTGAGTATTTTAAAGGAGTGTTTGGCTTATGGCAGAACTAACTTAAGTTAGTACTATCCATAACCTTTTGGACTTTTAAATCAACTTTAAACTCCATTATTAAGTTTATGAATCCAAGTTTTAAGGGCTGTGTTAATTGTAATCAGTGTGATACAAAGTTAGTTAGTAGCTTTAGAAACAGTTAGCTTAAATTCTGTCTATTATGCATTTTTAGCACAAATCTGTTCTAAGTGATTGTTTTTGCTTTTATTGCTCTTACTTATAGGCTATATTAGACAGGTTAGGGCTTATTTTGGGTTAAATTGCTTATTTGATAATCTGTTTTTTATTTGCAAATTTGTAATTTGTCTCTTTATAAAATTTTGAAAAAAGCAAAAATAGTTAAGTCAGTCTGCAACAGTTTTTTCCAATAGCCTTTTCTTAGCTTATTTGATTTTCAAACTGTGTTTGAACTGTTGTTTTAAGTAGTATTTTAGATACTCTTTCTAGTAGAATAAGCCAAAAGTCCATAAGGATCCTTAAGCTTATTGATAAATAAGCTCAAAGTTGCCCTTAAGGACTGTTTGGTTATTAGTTTTCACCAAGTGCTTATCTGAGATTTTTAGCTTATAGGGTTTAGTTTTTTGTTTAATTTATGTTCAAATTAACTTATTAAGTTGATATTTAGTTATCCATAAGGTTAGGATTTAGCTTATTGTGTTTTTGCTTAAAAATAAAAAACATAGTTTAAATAGAATAAGTAGCTTTTTAATCTGGCTTTTTCTTTACTTATTTGATTTTCAAAATAGTTTTTGATTGCTGTTTTAAGTAGTGTTTTAGCCAAGATTTAAGTAGGTATAGAGCTTATTGTCATAAGGTTCTTTTTGTATGCTTAAAAATAAGCTCAAAGTTGTTCTTTCTGTTTGTTTGGTTTGCAGTTTTAGATAAGAGCTTAAATGATTACTCCAGCTTATTGCTATTCTATTTGCTTGTTTCTAGCCTAGATTAACTTATTAGGTTAGACTTAGGGTAGTGATAGCTTATTTTGTTTTCAGTTTTAGCTTATTTCAAGTTTTTAGCTAGCATTAGTATAATAAAAAGCTAGATTTCCTTTAAGTGTTCTGTCAAGCTTTTAAACTGATTTCCAGCTTATTTTCTAAGTTTTTAGAAAAGTTGTTTTCACAAAAACATTTTCTTATAAGCTGTTTTAAAAAATTGCCATTTAAAGTTTTTCTAAAAAAAAATAAAAAGGGAAGAGGGGAAATCCAGGGTGAGCAAGGCTCGAACCCTGGACCTCTACCCTCCTCACCTTTTTATAACACAACACGCCAACACACTAACCATCTCGCCCTGGGGTCTTTTTCGTTTTACATTTGCAAAATCAATCATTTATACACATTTTAGCCAGTTTAGCTTATAGGCGTTTTTAGCTTATTTAATAGCTTATTTGATAAGCTGTGTTTCCAAGCTTATTTTACCTATATTCCTTACTATTCAAGCTATTTTTCATGATTTTTCTAGTTTTTTATAAATAGTTTAGTATCTTTAAACATTTAATTTCCTTTAAATCGTTTTTAATTCATAAAAAATTATAAAAAAGTCAAAAAAATATAATTCTTTTTTAGAAAATTTTATTTTAACATTTAGAACCTAGGAAAATTAGATTTGCTTTCGTAGGGTTTAAATTACAAAATTTTGATTTTTAAAGAACAAGATTGAATCCCGTTCACGTTTTTAGTGTTTTCAAGGTCAAATCTCCTTCGTTTTTAGTCGAGTTTTCTTTGTTTTAGCTTTTTAGTTAATTAAGACTTATAAAAACCAAAAATATCATTTTAAGACTTAATTTTGTTAATTTAGGGTTTTTAGGTCTCATTTTGGATTCCCGTTTTGCGTTTTTAGTTAAAATTTGTCTTCTCTTAAGTTTTTTTAAATCTTTGCCTTAATTTTCCTGTAGTTTTAGAAAGCCAATATCAATCTTGTTCCATTCAAGCATCGATTCTCAAAACGACTCTCGACTTTCAATTGCATTCCTCGTTGGGGATAACGACCCGGGAATCATACTCCCGGATTACTATAATTGTGATTTTTTTGATTCTTACCCTCTTATCTTTATATATTATATATTATAAGTATATCTTATATTCATAGTTATATATTATATATTATAAAAAGGTGTGTGTCAAACTGGATCAATTTTTGGCGCCGCTGCCGGGAGGATTGTCTACGATTGTTAAAGCCGTTTGAAAATTTGTGTTTGAAGATCCTTCCGAGTGAAGTTATTTTGTTTATTTTCATATAAAAAAATACAAAAAGATTTTTCTTTTCTTTTATTAGTATATATAATATAAAAAAACAAAAAAAATCTAAAATCTAAAAAATCAATCAAAAAAAAATTATCCATAAAAAAGAAATAAAATTTTATCATGTTGATAAAAGAACACCAACAAATAATACTTTCAATTGAAGTATTATCCATTAATAAGTTCCCGAACCAAAGAATCAAAAACTTACCTTTTGTGTCACTTGCGAGGTATGGCTCACCTTTTAAAGTTAAACAAACTCCTTTGTGCGTTTTTCTTTTGAAGAGTTACCGAGAAGCGAGTTGATTATTAGGTTTAAGTATCTTATCTCGTTGTCCGTATTTAAAATTTATTGTGAATACATTGTTGACAAATCAAAAAATAAAATAAAAAATAAAAAACTAAAAAATTAGTATAAATTTTCTTTTTACATTTTAGTGCATGCGTACTCGTTCTCAATCTCGTAATTCTAACCGTCAACA
>BQNB010173264.1:0-13380 GCA_026074375.1 Tanacetum coccineum
TTCATTCCCTGCGAGTCTCTCAAGCATCTGATCCATAAATGGAAAAGGGAAGTGGTCTTTCCTGGTAGCCTCATTCAACTTACGATAATCTATACAAACTCTCCATCCTGTCACAAGTCTAGTCAGAACTAATTCATTCTCTTCATTGGTCACTACGGTCATTCCTCCCTTCTTTGGTACATAGTGAACTGGACTTACCCAGGGACTATCTGAACTTGGGTAAATTAATCCAGCGTCAAGAAGTTTTTCAACCTCTTTCTTAATGACATCGTGGATCTTTGGATAAACCCTCCTCTGATGCTGGACCGTTGGTTCGTAATCCTCTTCCATTAGAATCTTATGAGAACAAAATTCTAGGCTAATACCCTTTATGTCGGAGAGTTTCCAAGCGATGGCTCGCTTTCGGGATTTAAGAACCTTTATGAGAGCGGTCTTTTCATCAACACTCAAATCTTTAGCAATTATAACGGGAAACTTGTTGTTGTCTTCCAAAAATGTGTATTCGAGGTGAGGTGGCAAGTCCTTTAGTTCGACCTCGGTAGGTTCATCAATTGATGGTTTGTCCTTAGGTTCGATTACTTTAAGCTCTTTCCAGACTTCGGGTAGATAATCTCTTTGATTCAAAGGAGGTGAAGGATCACTATTGAGAAGTGCTTCAAGAATCAAGATATCCCCTTCTGGGTCAAAATAGGATTCATCAACTTCCAGTGAAGTTGGATCTTCGGGGAGAGCAAGGAAAGCATCGACTTCTTCAGAAAGAAGGAAGTCACTGTCCCCGAAAGGAGTTAGAGTCAGAGAAGAATTTGAAACAATCGGATCATATCCAGGAGTGGGATTGCCACTTGCGATCACATTGGAGAAATCAAGTACTTCTTGAGAGTACTCTTCACAAGCTAGATCAATGACATCGATTTGATTAACCATTTCACAAGCGTTGTAAGAGTATCCCGTAGTGTCTCCAACTTTAAATGTCACAGATTCATCATTACATCGAAGAGTTAATGTTTCACCGTAGACATCGATTAAAGCATGTGCCATCCTTAGGAATGGTCTTCCGAGGATTAAGGGAACCTTGGAATCGGCAACATAATTTATGACTACGAAATCGGCTGGAAATTGAAATTTTCCAACATTAACGTAGACGTCTTCGGCTATACCGGAAGGTGTAGAAAATGTACTCTGCTAACTCAAGAATCATTCGGGTAGGGGTAAGAGGTGGAAGAGATAGCTTCTCCCAAACGGAGAGAGGCATCAAGTTGATGCTTGCACCAAGATCGGCTAAGGCTTTGCAATTAACTAATTCCGGAAAGTCACACGAAATGAGAAATCATCCGGGATCTCCTAACTTTTTGGGAAGCTTCTTAAGGATAACCGCGGAGCAATTTTCATTAACTGTTGTCTTGGTTAAGTCATATAATTTTTCCTTGTTGTTAAGGATGCTTTTGAAAATCGAGGCAAATTTGGGCATAAAAAGAAGAGCATCAGCTAGACTAAGCTCGAAATGCAAGTTTTTAAGGATTTCCACAAATTTTGATGCCAAGATATCATCCTTTTCTTTGATCTTTTGTTTGTTCATTCTCGATGGGTAAGGTAAAGTCGGTTTAGGCTTAAGAACAACAATGGGCTCATTGATTTGAACATGAGATTGAACTACCAGAGGTTGGATGTCTTTGGTGCATGGTTGCACCGTATCCGTTGTCACCTCGGTTTCTTTCTCAACTACTGGTTCTGGTTCATTTTCATCATAAAGAGGAGGTGGAATTGGTGGTACGGGAGTGTAGGTAACACCACTTCGGGTGGTGATAGCTTTTACTTCACCCCTTGGGTTAGCAATGGTGTTGCTTGGGAGAGTACCCGAACCTAAAGCATTGTTATTATGATTGTTTTGCATGAAATTCAACATCATTTGTTGGAATTCATCATTCTTCTTTTGAGATTCAGCTTGCCTTCTAGTAAAATCATCAATCTTCATGTTAAGATTGTTGATATTGGCATCATTGGCTCTAGTGTAGGCTTCAAAAAGAGTGTTTGTCACCGAAACTGGTTGAATGGGAGCTTGATGAGCCGGAGCTTGATAGGTTAAACCCGTATTATGGTTAGCTCCTTGGTGAAATTGGTTTCTACTTCCTTGGTTATTGGTCACCTGAATGTTTCTATTGTTGTTATACCCTTGGTTTTGATTATACCCTTGGTTGTTTTGATTTTGGTTGGTTTGGGTATTTGGTTGGGCAAAACCGGGTGGTCTCATCTGGTTAGCCACAATAGGAGGACGATTCTCAGAATTTCTTTAGACAAAATTGCCAACGGCGGCAGTTTATTGAAACTGTTGAAAGTTATCATGAAAAATGGGAAAATCATTTCCTTCCCGTGTTAACGAACAATTACTGTAATGATGATGATCACCACAAGTGACACACTTTTCTTCAACTGCTTTTACATTAGCAGGAGTCGGTGCAACTAAATTTCTCATCTCTTTCAAATTGATAGCAAGCATATCTTTCACAGTTGAAGTAATTTCTTCCCTAAAAGAACTAAGGTCGACATTAGAGGGTAATGAAGAAGAAAGAGGAGCATGCGTACTCACTCGCGACACAGAATTCCGTAAATGTCTAACCTTAGCCTTACTCTTGATAATTCTCAAACAAGCATCGGGCATCTTATCTAGAAAATTACCGCCTGCTGCGGAATTCAATGAATCCTGATCGGTAAAATTCAAGGCATTATAAAAAGTATCGATTTGATGTATCAAAGGGAATCCATGATGAGGACACTTTCATAGAAGTTCCTTAAAACGGTCCCATGCCTCATAAAATGTCTCATTAGCATACTGACGAAAACCCGTAATCTCATTGCGGAGATTGGTTGTTTTTTATGGAGGAAAGAAATGATTGATGAATTTTGCAACAAGATCCTCCCATGTGAGAATGGATTGAGGTGGCTCTTTATCTAGCCATGTCTTAGCCGCCCCGTCAATCGAAAAAGGGAAAAGCAAGAGCTAAACCGTTGTGATAGGAACATGGGGGTATCGAAAGTTATTGGTGATGCTTTCAAAGAAACAGATGTGGTTGTGTGGTTCTTCAAGTTCTGTACCACAAAATACTTTTGATTGAACAAGGGTAATAAGGCTCGGTTTAAGTTCAAAATTTTCCGCTTGAAATGGTGGAATTACGATAGCATGTTCAAACCCCCCGGTGGGTGCTTGGAGAAGCTCGGCCATGGTACGAGTATCGGCCATAGGAACAATAGTACGAATCTCGGGTTTGACAATGTTTTGAGCACGTCTTCTACGTCTCGGAATTGTTCCGGTTGAATTGTTTGGGAAATATGAATTTCTAGTGCGCATGCACTAAGATCAACCTTCGAAAGAAATAAAGATTAAGAAGATTCTTTTTTAAATTTTTTTTTATCTTTTTGTAAACGAGAATAAATTCGAAAGGGAACTTAAACCAATAATCACTTTTGTTTCACGGTAGCTCTTCGAAATGATAAACTTACAAAATTACGGGGGAGCTGGTAAGAGCGAGGCTCTTTTAAAGTAACCTTTCTCCTCTTAAGGCGATCCGTAGACCAGGCCTTCCTTAAACAACTCTTATAGTTCGTAAATCAATCAAAGGTGAGTCGTACCTTACAAACGATACAAAGGCAAGTTTTAAATCTTTTATTCGAGTTGGGAAATTGCAATGATAATACTTCAATAGAAAGTATTATTTGTTGGTGTTCGGTTACCAACTTTGTAATTTTTTTATTTCTTTTTTAAATGGATTATTAAATCCAAAAGAGCAAATATTTTTGTATTTTTGAGTTTTCTATTTTTTTATCTTTTATATATAGTAAAAAGAAAAGGAAAATATTTTTTACATTTTATATTTTTAATTTTTTTTTTGGTTTTTATAAAAACTTAACTTTTGAGGACGAAAGGTTCTCCAAAACACGATCAACGATTCTAAACAAAAAGATCTTAAACACACCTCCCCGGCAGCGGCGCCAAAAATTGATCGTTGTTGAATATACAAATAATACTCTTATAGAGAAATTAAGGAAATCCCTAAGTTACCCTTGGAAAAATCTACTCACAAAGATATAATATAAGATACGTATGTTTACCGGGTAAATATGATCACCCGGGTCGTTTTCCCCAACGAGATGTGAAATTGAAACTTCGTTCAAGATCGGACAATGAATTGGATTGGGATAAAGATATTTTTGAATTTATAAACTAAATTAACAATTAATAGCAACTAAAATTTTCAACTAATGGCAATTAATTACTAAAACTGCTTAACGAACGGGTCAAAAACCTAAATTTATGAATTTTAACCCTAAACTAATTTTTTTGGTTTTTATAAGTTTATTATGACTAATAAGGAAGGACAAAAAAGACTAGACCTAAAATGAAGCTAAAACGAAGCGGGAAACTCAAAAAACGAGAACGGGTATGAATCCCGTTCTTTAAAAACTAAATTTTTATAAAAATAACCCTACGAATGTAAAATTAATTTTCCTATAAACTTTATACTAAAATAAAATTTTGTAAAAAAGATTTATATTTTTTTGATTATTTTGTAATTTTTATGAATTTGTAAAGTTTAAAACTAAATTAATTGATTAAAAATACTAAACTACGAAACTAAAATTCTAAAAAATTACGAAAAGTGGGTAACACTATAAAGGTCCTAGGAAAAATATAAGCTAGAAATAAGCTAAAAGGAATAAGCCGGGAAAATTGGTATAAGCACTCGAAGTGCTTATAGAAATAAGAGAGGAAAGAAGGGTCTTATATTATTTTGTGCAAGGTTATACTCGAAAAAGACCCAAGGGCAGCTGGTAGAGTGTGTTATATAAGGGGTTGAGGTTGGGTTGAGGTCGGGGGTTCGAGTCTAGGCTCACCCCCACTTCCCTGACTTCCCTTTTTGCTTTTTTGGCAAAATTTCTAAAAGCAAAGTTGTTAAGCAACTTAAGATAAGCACTTTTAATATACGAAATTTTTTATGAAAAGCACTAATAAGCTAGATAAATAAGCTCAAAGTTGACAGAAAATACTTAATCATTTTTTTTAGCTTTTTACTAAACTAATTTTGGCTTAAATCTACGAATAAGCTATAAGCTATACTTAATAAGCTGAAGTCTACTTAATACTAGCCTAATAAGCACTACTTAACCAATGAATAAGCAATTCAATTACCTAATAAGCTAAAACAGCTACTTAACTCTTTTTTGGCTTTTTTCAAGTTTTAAGAACTAATAAGCTATTTTAAGCTATAACCTAACTTTTTGAAACTAAATCTTACTTAATCGAGTCTAATAAGATAACCTAAACTAAAACTAAGCTAAAATAATAAGCCATAAGCTTAAAATTTGAATTAAGCACTTGTTTTGAAACTAAGACCCAAACAGTCCCTTAGGGGACTTTTGAGCTTAAAAATAAGCTTGAAGATGGAACCTTATGATAATCTAGCTTATTACTATAAATAGTAGACCTAGAATTCTACTTAAATCCACCTTTAAAAAGCATTTTGAAATTCATTTACTCTAAGAAAAGGCCTAATGAAAAAGCTGTTTACTATTTTTGGTTTGGTTTTTGAAAGCTTAATGAAAAGATAAATACCTACTTAGACAGATTAAAACAGATAATCAAATAAGCTCATTATGCTAAAATAAGCTAAAACATATTTAGATTTACCCCTAAACTAGTTGTGCACAAATTCTTAAGAACTAAAAATGATTTTTGCTAGCTTAGACTTAAGCTTATAATACCAACAGTACTAACTATTGTTAGTACTGCTGGTGTATTTGACCAACAAACACACAAGTGCAGGTATCCAAAAGGGATTACCTGCACTTAGACACTCTCAATGAGTGTGTGCAAACATAAATTTAACACTCACAAGCTCAATAAGCTTGGATCACACTTTTAAGCTATCAAAACTTAAGAAAATAGTCCCCTGGTGCACAGACACACATTTTAAGTTATAACTTCTTGAAAAATGAAAACTAAACCCTAAAATCTATTTCCCTAATGATTAAAAATGAAATCAAAACTGACTCAAACAATTTGCACAAATACCTTTGACTTCTTATGGTCAAAACATCTTAAACCAAACACCCCTTAAACTAATGACAGTTTTGGAAAAGCTTTTAAAATCAAAATCTTCTTAAACAAACCTTAATACCAGATATTAAATAGCTTAAAACTACCTTAATGATCATTTATAAATAAGCAAATAAGCATTTTACCATAAGCTAAAGATTATGCTAGTGTTTTTGGTTTTTTAAAGATTTTTTAGACAAGTTTAAGAAACTAGTGATCTAATTCTATTTAAGCAAAAAACAGATGAAGAATAATGACTAATAAGCAATATGAAAAAGCAATAAGCACAAATAAGCAACTACAATAAGCAAAATAAGCAAATAGACATATTTTTGGATTTTTATAAAATTTTAAGCTACAAAATGAAACAATAAAAGGGAAAGGAGAATACCTCAAGATCTCAGCTAAATAGAGATCTATAAGCTCTTAAGCAAGAGCTTAACCAGAGCCTAAGCTTATTGCTTAAGCTCAATAAGCTTTGTTTCAAGCTTATTTCTTAATAAACCTATATGTTGCCCTCAACTCTAAACCAAAACTCCATTCTTCATTCCGGCATTTGTTATGAGAATTTTTGAGATTTTAAGAGCTTATAATAGCTTATAAGAGATTAAAAGAGCTTATTACTTTTTTAAGACATTTTAATATAGTAAAAACTAGGATCTAAAACACGAATTTAAGAAAGAAACTTTGCTTATATTGATTTAAAATCACTAATTACAATACTTTGAAAGAGAAATTACACTAAGAAAGCTTTAAAATTACAATAAGCTACGGAAATAAGCTACTAAAAACCCTAAAATTCTACTCCTTTATGTGTGAGGCAAGGCCTTGTATTTATAGCTTGAAAAGAAGGTTCTAGGACCTCATAGCCAGCTCCTCTATCCATCATCTTAACCCTTCAATCTCTCTCTCTCTTTGATCATGAATTGTGGCCGTTTGATCACTTGTGGACATTTGAGGATTGCCAAGCTATCATTCTTTGATGTGACAACTTTGTGCTTCTTTTGTGAGTGATTTATCATAAAAACCCACTAAAAATTGTGCTTTCTTCCATAGCCACATGACCAAGAGCCTGATAGACCAATGATTTCCTCTTGATTAGACTAATTTGTCCTTGCCATTGTGTTAAGGAGCTCTTGAATTGACTAACACGCCCTTTAATTTAGATGTTCCCTTTGTTTTACCATGTATGTAAAAAGAGGAAGAAGATGAACAGTAATAATGGCTTACCCGCGTTTTTTAGAACTAATTTGGGTAAATTTCGGTTATACTTTAGGAAAATTGCACAAATGGTCCTTGTGTTTGGCTAATAACATTAAGGTGTATAAAAGGGTTTAAAAATGGCAGTTTTGACCCTTGTGGTTACGAGGGACTATTTTTGGACTTTTGTAAGAGTTGAGGGACTTATTTGGCAACTTTTGGGAATTTGTCTTGAGTGGTTGACTTTGTTGACCATTGCTTGACTTTTCCTGGCTTCGGCTTTGAATTCCCGTCTCTTGCATTCTCTTTTCCGGCTTGTGTCTGTTTTTGTCTGATTTTCATTGTTTTCTTTTGATTTTGCAATATCCGTGCCTGCACATCATAAATACATAAAACACACAAATACAGGCATATATTGGACAATTTTGATCAATTTAGGGGTTAATTCATTACAAAACGGATATGTGTTTTCACACATATCAGTATTCTAAAATTCTCTATTATATTCTGCAACGTAATAACAAGGAAACACACAAGAATCTATGCAATGTCAAATGATTTCAATACCACTAGGTATGAAAATTTTGACAAAGACTTGTGATAGCATTCTTATTCGATGTTAACTTTTAAAGGTTAATGAATAACAATTCTTTACGATCAGAATGGCGCAGCAGAAGCATGGTAGGCCCATAACCCATAGGTTTCGTAAATTAAAGTATTTCATCACCCAGTATCTAATCTGGAGAAATTCTATTTGCTATTATCAAGAGGTGTGATCTCGAAAATAAGTAGACGTGTGAAAAGAGGTAATTATAATTATGGTGTACAACATAATTATAAATGCATCACACACGTGAACTTGTGACCTTGATTAACCTAAATTCATACCCAGTACCTATCTCAAAACAATACCACTACAACTTTCAAATAAATCTCGAGACGAGATTTTTGTAAGGGGTGGAGACTATAATAACCCAAGAATTTTCATGAAATGCAAAACCTATTTTACTACTGTCATAATTGTATGGGGAAATTTTTTGCTTGATTACATTACTTGTATTGTCAATATCTCAGTATATCATGTAACTTGCATAACTAAAGTAGACGAGCTCACGCAACCTATCTATGACAATCCTGTCTTCATATATGTCAAACAAACATCATAACATGTCAAGTCAATATTATAATATTCTTTTTACAAAGTACATTATTCCTATAATGTACCATCCGCAACGTTATATCAAAACGGGCTTTAAATCGTTATCGGGTATCTCTAAACCCTAATTTTATGGAAGGTTAATATCTAAATCAAAGTACAAGTCCTTAAAAGCTCAATGTGCAAATCATAAAGCATGATCCCAAAATAGCCATTTTACCTCCGTTTTCATTCTAATTTCTTCACCACCACTTGTGTACAAGTTACTACACTCAATATACAATGTTTAAACCCTAATTATTCTATTCATAAGCCTTCATACACTTATTTACACGCAAAACCCTAATTCAAAACCCTAAACCCTAAAACCAAGCTAGTTTCTAAACCATGACCCGTTTCTTGATTTTTACCCATTGTACACCTAAAACAACTCTTAAATAAGTCATAATAACATGAATTACAACATTCTCAATCATATTCCATCATCATTTCATCATTTTACCTCAATTATTCAAGAAACGAATCCAGAAAACCCTAATTATACCCTAATTGTGATTTTGACCCGTTTACTCATTTTCAGACCATCTCATTCTCAAGTAAGCAACCAAGAGTCATTTTAAACCTATAAAATGAGTTTACAAACCTTTATCTATCATTAACCATCTTTTCTTCAAGAATGTACAAGAATTACAAAGCTAGAAAACCCTAAAAGCCTTATCAAATATCATTAATAATTCATATTACATTGCTTAAGATCAGTATTCTATAACCATTGATCATTTACACATGATTTACAAACCAAGTAAGTCAAGAAAACCCTAAACGAGCTCTAGTTAAACTAACCCCATTTCTTCAATTTTAACACATTCTAACCCAAACCAATTGCTAATCTTTGTTAATTATTCTTACATCAGACCTTAGGAACATATATTAACAATCCTTAATCATTTATACACAAAATGCAAGCTTAAAAACTTGTGAATCCCTTGTTGAACCCAAAACAGACCCGAACCCATTCATGACCCATTTTAACCCATTTAAAACACTACTATGTGTAAATAACCACCAAGGATTCCTTCTAGATGACCTAGAGCAGCTTACCCACCTGCTTGGAACACTTCATGGCCAAGGATAGAGGCACATGGCCTCTCCTTTTTGCTACTTCAGCCATGGCACCACCAACACCTTCCATACCATCAATCCTACTTCATAGACCTCCACACCTGCAAATATAGCTTGTACACCTTCCTGACTAGCCCTCCCATGTGTCAAGACCAGATCATGAGCCTTACTTACTCCTCCTAACACCAAACGACTATAAATAGCACCCTTGTATCTCCATTCAAACTCGCACCACATCTCTTCTTTCTCAAACCCATAAGGCATCAATCCTTTGCTACCATATGATCCTAGGATCATATAAGACGTTCTGAAGAATTGAAGCCTCAGAGTAAAGATACAAGGCGTACGAGTGGAAATACTACCCGAAAAGACCCATTTCCACCATTTTTTATCATTGAAGCTCAAAACCAAGTTTAGAATGTTCTACTCCTGCTCCTAAACCCTTATAATGTTCATATGATCCTAAATAAACTCTTGTTAAAGTTTCATAGCCTAATTCATGCTCATTTTCCATTTTGATCCAAAACCGTACACCCGAAACCCTAATTTCATGTTTTTTTAAAACTAAATGTTATAATGGTTAAATATTGTTATAACCTATCCTAGCATACTTAAATAATGTTAAAATAACCACTTTATTCATTAATTAAGGAATTTGAACTTAAAACCTACGCGTTTATGTTTTGAAACCCTAATATTACCCGTTTTGCTTCCTAGCTTAACGAATGGTTATTTTAAACTTGTGTTACGTAAAATCTTCATATTTTAGTTTATTATAACTTATAAATGTCTAATCAAATGTTAAATAAAGCTTTCATGGCGATTTGGACATGTTTTGTAATTATAATCCATGCAAGGGGTATATATCATAATTTTCGGAAACTTATAACTAAAAGGGCTAAAAGTGTCATTTTATCAAAGTTGTAACTCCAGGATTCTAATTAATGTCCACTTTTCAAAGATCCAGGTTTACTTGGTATATCTTTCAAAGTTAAAGGACCAAAGTCGTAAAAATGCAAACTCCAAGGACCTATTTGCAATTTTCCAAACCCTAGGGTCTAAAATGTAAAAGTGTAAAATCATATTCAAAACATTATATGACATAACTTTAATTAACGCTTCTCATGCTTAACATTTCTAGATATTGATTAAAACGCTTAAAACCGATCATCCGGAAGCTATATCATATCACAATACTAGGGAGCTTCATATTAAGAGGTTTCATCTTGGTATTACGTTCTGACTGAGTTGTTGGGTTTACAATTTAAAGTACCCTAGCTCCTCAAACGTTTACTGAATGACTTCTGAATTATGATGGCCCGAACGGTGATACAATAATTCCAAACTCTTCAAACAAACTCATAACTCTAAAACCAAAGTTCTAAAGTAAACATCTTCCTAAGACTTGACATTTTACTCAGTCGCATAACGTTGCTGTTTACTATCCATTTTATTATATCAACATTTCCCGGTTAAGATTGTGATAAGGTCGTCAACTTTTCATTTCAGATATTTATTTACATCTAAACCTACCAGGTGAATTCATAACCTTGCCTTTCATTATTTACATGTTTTATAAACCCGCGAGTGAGAACATGCATGTTACAAACTCATTTACATACTCGTTTTTATATATAACAATGTGAAACTTATTCCAGACTTAGTAGTTTCATGAGCCTCACTCTTAATCTCTTTAATACTTTCATAAACCCGTAAGGGGAAATACATTGCTAATAACCATCGAATACATAGATTTTTACAACCTATATGCAAATCTTAATCTGATAATCACAATACACAAATGTCAAGTTACTTTAACGCTAAAAGTCCCTTCAGTATCATGGACCAATAATCACATTATAGGTGAACGCAAATATTTATGGATGCCTTATCATCGGTGATTATGATGAAATCCTTGTTTAAGTGTTAGCCGATAGGTTAACCAAACACACTATATTAGAATTACATATACTATTAATATACACATCATTTTGGATATATAAAAATTTATATATCACATCATTTTGGGTATATAAATATATATATCACATCATTTTGGGTATATATATACACTAGTCAGTTTGTGTGCCATGAGACCAGACTAAATTCAAAACCAGACAAGACAAGACCCAAACAGGGGCAAATAACGTGTAATCACTGTTACTATGATAATTGTATTCGTTGCAATTATTACTAATAATGGGTGTATAATAACAATATCATTTTCATAATAATTGTGTTTGTACAATTATCACATTATGACTTGTATTCAAACTGTTTATCAAACCTATGAATTTCACTCAACCATTGTGTTGACTTTTTAGCATGTTTATCTCAGGTAATTGAGCAAGTTGCGGTACGGAGTGGCATGGACTCAAAGATGGCTAAAACTTGTTATCATTCACATTGTAACTAGATTTTGGGAACTACTTTTGTAAAACTTCATTTGAAATAAATGATAACATATCTTTTGAATAAACATCTCCTTTGAAGTCATTTTCTATGATTATGATTGTTGTATCCATGAAGTAATACCTCAGATTAACTTCCGCTGCTATATTGTAAAAATAGGGGTGTTACATCGCACGACACAAAAACCAAACCGAGACCCTTATTTGGGTTGTAGCCGTTGAACACTAATGGAGAGCTCAAAGGGATCTTTAGGGTATTGATTTTCTAAAAACACAAACAAGGAATGAGCCCTAAGGCCTCCTTATATAACCCTTGAGACTTGGCTAGCATGTTAAGCTCTCATAATCCTTGTGGGATTAGAATTCGACCGACCTAAGGAAAAGGGGTCAAACTGTAACTTCCTTTTTTCAGTTTTTCATATTAGTCCTTACCGTTTAACTTTTAAACATTAACTAATATATACTTGTAATTGTTTTACTTAATCACTTAATATATTACATTAATATATTAATCGTTGTTCTACATATTAACGTGTGTGTCCCCTTAGGCTCGAATAAATAATTTGGACATATATTATTTACGATGGACATATTCAAACAGCTTCCACTTGGACATGTAAATAATACAATAACATTGGTAAGCGTCTAGCAATACGCCAATGCTCCCAAAATATTCGAGTATGGTTTCACAGGGCAAGAACAAATGATTTATGAATTTACAATCCCTTTATTTTCGATACCGTTGTTAAATTGGATATGGATCAGTGTCATTCCATATTTAACGATTCTGTTTCTCATATATGAAGTAATCAAGATTACTGAAAACCAATAAGACATATCTACATGAGTTTTTAGGTACGGCCATACACATATCTGATTATTTCTATGAGGGGCCCAGTGGTATCTTCTTCAACAATTTGAAGGAACAAATTCTATATCGACTACAAGTATCTAGTTATCATATGGCATAAACCATTCTGACATAACCCTTATTAGTTACCTTATTCAGGACAACTTAAACTATATCAAGAAGGAATATCCACATATGCTAAATCTACTTGCGTCTCAAGTATAAGGATTTATGTAAATAAAATCACGTACAAGATTCAATTGATGACGTCGATCCAAAAGTGATATTCTTGTAGCGGAGAAATCTAATATTCATCTTATGAATATCATGCGAGTTTGGTGAACTCATCCTTAATATCAATAATATCACCAATCACTCAGAATTATCTTAGTTTAACAATATTCCCATATTATTAATTGACAATAGATTAATTTAGTATAATATGTAACTCCCCAAAATGGGTCGCAGCAGAATAAGGATCCGGGGCATGTTACTTCAAGATCAACAACACAAGATATATATAAGAACGACACTAAAGTCGTTTAAATTGATA